>APFE031075557.1:12536-60517 GCA_000404065.3 Pinus taeda | reverse complement strand
GAGAGAGAGAGAGAGAGAGAGAGAGTGAAGGGAGAGATGGAGAGATGGTGAGTGAGAGAGGAGAGGAGGGAAGAGAGAGAGAGAAGTAGAGGATGGAGAGAGGGAGAAAAGAGAAGGAGGGAGAGATGGAGACAAAGAGATGTAGGGGAGAGAAGGAAGGAGATAGGGAGGGAGATAGTGATAGATTTTGAGGGAAGAGAGAGAGAAAAAAAGATTGGGGGAGAGATAGAAGGAGGTGGGAGAGAAAGGGAGAGAGAGGAAGGAAAACAAACGACTTGAGAGAGAGAAGGAGAGAAGGAGTGAGAGAGAGACTACGTAAGAGGGGGGGAGAGAGGAAGGGATGAAGAAAGACATAAAGGGAGAAAGGTGGGGAGAGAGAGAGAGAGAGTGATAGAGAGAGAGAGAGAGTGAGAGAGAGAGAAGGGGAAGAGAAAGAGAGGGAGAGGAGAAGGGAGGGAGAGATAAATATATAGATAGATATGGAGAGATAGCAAAAAGTGGATAGATATGAGGAAAGAGTGTGTATATTTGGCGGGTGAGATTGAGAGGAAAAGAGGGAGAGACAAATGAATATACATATAGATGGTGGGAGAAGAGAGGGGGCAGAAGAGAGAGTCAAAGAGAGGGAGGGAGGGATATATATATATATATATATATAATATATATATTATATATAATATATATTATATATATAATATATATTATATATGGAGAGAGTGAGTGTGTGTTTGAGGTGAAATAGAGAGACCCAGAGGAGGGAGCGATAACGAGAGATAGTGTTAGTGAGGGAGAGGAAGAGAGAAAAAGGGGGGGGAGCTGGAGATGGAGAGAGAGAAGGAGATAGGATGGGTGATACACACAAGGATGAAGGGGAGAGAACGCGTGAAGAAGAAAGAAACACACATATTTAAATAAATATTTTTATATAGTATTATATATATTGAAGATTATTAACCATTGAGAAAGACGAAGTAACGCTTTTAAAAAAGGTTAAAGAAGTTGGATTTAGAAATTCAAGAATATTTTGGATTTTCACAGAAATAGATGCATTGATTTCATTGTAGATGTTGATTTGTAATCTTATTTTATTGCATCCATTAGATGCAATGATCTCAATGTATATGTTGATTTATCATCCAATTTGATTGTTTGCACTATATCCGTTGATGATTAGATGTAAGCAGATGCATGATGTACATTAATTTTAAAGTAATTAGATTAATCATTTGCATTGATTTCACCGTAAGCACAAAAAGTCTATTAAGGAGATGCATTGATTTTTGTGTTACAATAATTCAACAATAAATAAAACTTGAATTTAATCTACTACATTCTTATTATTTTAGTTTTCCACCATTCAACATTATTAGTCACTTTGCATTCAAATAAGGTAATAGAAAGTAATTAAACTTGGGGTTTAACACTCCATAATTCACAATGATTAAAATGAGAGAAATTTACTATTAATATTGGAGAGCAAAAAAGTAAACCTATATTTACTAAAACCTATATTTATAATTTGAGAATAATCACAATTAACATAGAATAATTGTGCAGGAAGATAGATAACTGCTTTACACGATTGCATTTAACTACAGGGCCTGACCCCCAATGCCATGGACGGAAAATAATGTTGTAACACTCGAAAATTCTTTTCCTAATCCAGACCTATTAAGGCAAAAAATGTTCTTAAACTTACCCACAATTTACAGAATCCCCAACCACGGCGGAACTAGACACGACTTACATATTAAGCCTACAATTAAAACATTCCATACATAGATTAATGGCAGCAATTGCATAGTATTGTCAATTATTGACATTACAATGTTGATTAGAATCACAGAATGATCGAAGAAACAAAGAAAAGTGAAATGAGTGGCAGCATGACAAATTATTTCTTCAGGGAGGGAAACACAACTATATAAAATGCATCAGCACGTGGCTAAAAGTTGTGATGTTTCACTTCCTTGTGAGATTCCTTCTTTTTGTGATGCTCGTGGAAGACGTAGCCCCCTGCCCCCACTGCGGCTGTTGCTGCGATTTCCTCTGCAATCTTGTGCTTGTGCGCATTCTCTGGGTCCTTCTTTGCTTTATGTTTCTCGTACTGCACACCGAAAGACCTAATTAATAATACGATGATAGTATAGGCAAACGCTATAAGTCCGGAAAATATATATTTCCGGTTGATCTAGTTCATCAATTCACGATAAATTATTCTAATTCAGATTTTACAAAACGATTAATACCTTCGATCAATGAAAACAATTGACGTCATCATCACTAAAATTGGAATAAAGGAATAAGAGAGATATATACAGTACGGAATAAGAAGGATATATACAGTACCAGTGCAAACGTTCCAGCGGCTACTGTTCCCAGTTCACCTAAATGCTCCATTCGTTTATGATGCTTCTCCTCCTTTACCGCTTTCTCGTACGGCGTCACTTCTGGGGCGGCCTTCTGGCTCTCGTCTTCCTTGTCATGGTGGTGGAAATGGTGGTGGTGCTGGTGTTTATTCTCAGACATCTTTTCAAAAATTCCAATTACAACGGATTGCGACGAAATTCAGAAAGTGACTTGTACACCTTTACAATGATCAAAACAGAACTGAATTAGATCCCAAAGGAATGGAAGGAGATGCAGAGACTAGCTTGTACGCTCTCACGAAACTCAAATTGTTCCTCAAATTAGATTGAGGAGATGGTAACGAAGTGGTGTTATATATATAGCCAGAGTTGAATATTAAACACACAATACCGTGTGGAAACCGTGTTCACGCGTGAGTGTAGTTACCAGAATGGCCGGTGCAACCATATGGTCCCTCCTTAACCCGAAGGAGTTTACCGCCCAGAAACGTGCGCTTGATCTAACGTGCCGGTAATTTGTTATCCTGAAGTCATGATATTTTAATTATTAGTGAAATAGTATCATGATTAGCCACCCAAGGGAGGCATGTCTAGTCTAGTTACCAAAATGGCCGGTGCGACCATATGGTCCCTCCTTACCCGAAGGAGGTTACCGCCCAGAAACGTCCGCTTGATCTAAGGTGCCAGTAATTTCTTATCCTGAAAATGATATTTTAATTATTAGTAAAATAGTATCGTGATTAGCCAGCCAAGGGAGGCATGTCTAGAGTAACGTCGGCCTGCAATGTAATATTTGTTTTCTCAAAAGTTATGCATTACTACCGAACAACCAGAACAGATTACCTAGGGCAGGGTACGCTGATTATTGTTTATATATATATATAATATGCAAAACATGGGACAGCATGTGGTATATGCATGTTGTTTGTAATCAGTTTGTAATTAATTAAAATTAACACTTTCGAGTCCTTTGTGGGAACCAGGTACTTTCCAAACACAATCGGAGATGGGTTCTTCGATTCTTCTCTCGGTGGGTTATTCCACGATGGGATATTACTTTTTAAAATGCTTCGGAGATGGGTTCTTCGATTCTTCTCTGGGTGGGTTATTCCACGATGGGATATTACTTTTTAAAATGCTTGGTAATTTTTTTTATTTTTTTATTTGTTACAGATTTTTTATAGGGTGGGAAAATTTATTATAATTTAATTGTTAAATTCGCAGTGAGGATAGTTATTTTTGGCTGCTATTTATGAAGACAAGCTGATTCAACACTTGAAATAATCTGCTAATGTGATCCATAAAAGGCACACTTTCACTTCTACCAAATTCTTATAATTCTTAGACTATTAACCTATTTCTTTAAATCAAAAAAATAAATTCTTTCAAAAGAAACATGACATATTGCAGCATGTTAGATTATTATATTCTAAAATGTTTTGCTATTTTTTTCCCTGCGGTTTTCTTTTTAATTCTTCAAAAATTAGTACTACATTTTTATTTATTTGTGATTTTGATGAAGAATTTTCGGAGTTAAATTGGTTTAGAATTAGATTGAAATTCTCAAAATATTCAAAATATTATTTGTGTGTATCTTTAAGTTACATTTATATTTGATATTTCTATTAAATTTGTAAAAATTTAAATATCAGAAAAATAGTTAGTAAAGATTTATGGATTATTTAATTATTTTTAAATCAATTATGATTAAATTGTTTATAATTGAAATAATTAAATTTTATTTAGTTACATAAAAACGTTTTTACGACAAAATAGAATATTGAAATGAATCATTTTCTATGATAAAATAAAATAATAGTCATTTGACAATCGAAACGATCAAACTGCTTAAGTTCTCCAAAGATATTTACAGGGAAGCGTTGAATAATTGCAGCAATAATTTTTTTTGTTATGTTATTTTGGAAAGAATATGAAAACATTGACATTCTGACCTTACTACACATCCGTGGGTATACCGAAACACAGAGAGAAGTTTCGTTTCGAGATGTATGACAGTGCACTTCAAATTGATTATTTATTATTTTATGGAGAGGTTTCTTTTAATCATTATAAAGCCTTAACCTTCAATCTTGGTACCTTTATGAACGTTGTAACTAGAACATAATTAGCTTTTATGGAATATTTTTCATCGAACATGTCGTATGAGATAATATGACCTTTATTATAATTATTGAAGAGTTTTGATATTATTATTGTTTTTTTAAACCTATTATGATTTAAAGTCTTATTATCTCTATTTTTAAAAGTGGAGATACAAATAACCCTTCTAATTATACAATTATGATCAGTTCTCTCCTAGTCAAATTATATGGTATTATTTTGGAAAGGAAGTTGAACATATGGTTTGAAAGTGAAGGTAACTAGGCTAAAGGCCAAGTGGGTTTTAGAAAGCAGCGCTCAACAATAGACCACCCTTAGGATCATTGTGGAGGAATGTCGCAATGATAAATCCAATCTCTTTTGTTGTTTTGTGGACTTTAGAAAATATTTCAATATGGTTTCTAGAAACAACCTTTGGAACATATTAGAAGAGCTAAAGGTTCCTTTTGAGTTGAGAGCTGCGGCTATAAGGTTATACGAGAATCTAATTGCCAAGTTAAAGAGCAATGACGGGTGGTCGAAAGATATTAAGTGTAATATCAGAGTTAAACAAGGTTTTCCCCTCTCCCCTACCCTATTTGGCATTTACATTGACAAACTAGAAGGTTGTTTAGAGGAAGAGGATGTGTTGGCACGATCTTAGCTGGGATAGTCATCATCCTTCTTCTCTATGCTGACGATATTGTTCTTCTTGCAAGGTGCCCATCTGATCTTGATAAGCAACTTATACTTCTTAAGGATTTTTGCTCTACCATGGGTATGACTGTTAACACTAACAAAAAAAAAGTTATGATTATCAAATCCAAGAAGGACACTTATGCTAATTTTATGTATGACAATAGTAACTTGGAGGAGGTGTCTTCCTACAAGTACCTAGGCATTGATATTCAGCACAAACTCAACTGGAACTATAGCATTGAGAAAAGGAATAATGGGGGATGGAAAGCTTATTTTGGTCTTCAAAATAATTGTAAAACGACAAACCTTGTAATGTGGGATAGAAAGAAGTTTCACTTTGAAACTTTAGTCACTCTATTATCTTATATGGATGTGAGGTTTGCTGTTGTAGCGTCTCTAGAGAATACTAGAGAAAGATTAAGAAAATCTAGAATCATTTTATAACGTATAACCTCAAAATTAAAAGAAACACACCCTATCATATTCTCCTTATAGAAGTGGGTCTTTCCCCTATTGAGAGCTTAGCTATGACTAGGCTTCTTTTGTACAAGCACAAACTCAATAAAATAGGAGACCATAGACTTCCTAAGCTACGTTTAAGTTCCAGCCAAAACCAAATAAAGCTCAAATGAGGTTGGTATAAAGACACCAGGGCCTAGTTAAACCATTGGGAGATCGACAAGAATGTTGCATTTCAAAACATTAATAACATTAAAAATATTGTTACTTCTAAGTTCAAAGAAAAAATGTGGTGTGAGAAAGATTTAGCAGCTAAAAGAAAATTAAGATATTATAAGGAGGTCATCAACCCCACCCTAGAATATCAAAAGTATCTCTCTGTTTTAACTAGCTCAAAGAAGAAAATTAATATAGCCAAGATTAGAATGAACTCTTATGAGCTCCATAGTGAAACGAGTCATTGGGTAGTTCCTAAAACACCATAGATGGAAAGGTTCTACCATCTCTGTGAGAATATGCACATCGATGATGAAAATCACTTCCTCTTAGAGTGCCCTGCGTACAACCACATTAGATCTCAGTTTCAAAATGTTTGTTGCAATACTAACCTTCCTAGCCTTTTACGATGTCAAAATTATAGTGAGCTCAGGAGGCTTCTCTCCAAGCTTTTAGCGTAGGAATAAAATCTTAAGTCAAACTAAATAATTCATTAATAGTAATGAAGATTTTCTCAAATAAAGAATAAAAATGTAATTTGAGGAATGAAAATTTACAATTTTACCAATTATATGGTTGAATTCCCACCTAAGTACGACGGCATATTTCCGAAAATTAACTACAATTCGTTTATTAAAATAAAAAGAAAATAAAACTATAATAATAATAAGAAACTCTTAAAAAATAAATCATAAAAATTATAAAAGTACATTTAATTAAACAAATATTAGTTTATGAAATTATGTTATAAAAGTACATTTAATTAAACAAATATTAGTTTATGAAATTATGTTAATTGGATTTAGATGAATATAAAATAATGGTTTAAATAACTTAACTAAAACGTAATATTGTGTTTGTGTGTAGCATCATAATTTATATATTGAATGAATTTAGATGATTTTAATTTCATATTCATAATATTTAATGCAATTTTATAAAATTCAAAATTTAATTTTCTCATATTAAATGAGAAAATAAAATATTGATTATTTATATATATAAAAAAATGTGTTTTTACTTTCCAAACTAAGATAATAATGATGATGATGATGATAGTTGTTAATGTCCACTGAGACCATATTGTTCTATTGGACCTATAATTGTTTTAGTTTTTAATTGTCTGGCTCCTTGTCTTTCTTGACGAGATTGGTGTTGTAGCTTTCTTTTTTTCCTCTACGGTCTTCTAGCTTCCTCTATCTTTCATCTCATTTAGCTCATCTGGTTCTTGGGACATTCGTGTCTTAGCTTCACGATCTATTGTGTTTGTCCTTTTAAAGATAGTCGGGGAAGAAGTTTGGTCTAGGAGATCTGCTTTGTTGTTAAATGAAGATTTATTTTGTGTGGTATTCAAATCCTTATATCTATTGATGCTTGAGGGGTTGTCGAGTTCGCAATTTTGTTGTTGGGTGGGGCTTTCTCCCTGCTTGTCTTGAGAGTTGTTTCTTTCTTACCCGATTTCTTGTGATTCAGAGTTTTCTCTAGAGTATTCTTCTTTGATGACATGAAAACTTAATAATATTATATAAATATATATAATTATTCTAGAGTATTTATATAATAATATTATATAAATTAGTATATATTCATCGTAATGTTTACACGATCAAACATTTCTTGATGAAAACTTTTTTTTAGATGGAAAATGAATGACCCAAAAAATTTTCTAGTCCTATGGAGACAAAAATTAAAATTTCATTGAAAAATCTTTACATAAGTTCCTTCACTCTCTTTCCTCTAGATGAAACACTTTGATTTGCCAAATTGTCAAAAAATTACGCATATATTTCTCTTTGCACATTCTTTCTCTACACTCTCCCTCTCCCCACACTTTTCCACACATAGACCTTAACACCATATCTCTACGCATACTTTTCTCATAAACCACATGAAACTTTCCATAATCCATTCATCCACAATCCATGTCATTAGTAAACATTAATTGTGTATATCACAAGTTAGAAAATCACTCAACCACCTTTTCTCTCTTGCACCTGATTTTTCTCATTTTGAGGTCACCTAAAGCATCAATAAGGAAAATTTAGCCCTAAGGAAACATTATGGAAATCATACTTCATGTTCATCTAATGAAAATGTATTTTCACCCTATTTTTAGGTTTCCTCCTTAGCTCTTCCACAACATAGAAATTCAATATAGTAAAAAACATTCAAATAAGAGAAAATTGAATTTGTTCAACTCCATGATTCTTGAGGAACTTTACCTTTCATGGTATTTTTGGGAGATGTGTTCACTATGTAAACTGAACAAGAAAAAACTTCAGCCCAAGAATCATTGGTAAAAATTTTAGGATTGAGAATCCTCCTTGGTGTTCAGAAACCAAGTACTACTAGATAAAGGTTGATTTCTCATAACTCTATAATTACTTGTGAGTACTTCTTGGATTACTATTATATTATATTCTCTTCTTCAAGTAATTACCAAATCTACAAAGCATGAATATCACCAAAAGACGATGGACACAAGAAAGCTAGAGAAAAAAACCAAAAGGAGGAAAACCCAAACAATTCTTCTTATAGAATCAGATTAAAATGAGATATTTGACAACCAAGACCAAGACCAAGAGTTTCACAAGTTTTCACAGTCATCCCTCGTTCAAGTCACCTCTAGCAAGTCAAACTCAACAAATTCGATGCTCGTAAAATCTTTGAAATTCCTGCCAAATTCTAGAGAATCTTGTCCTATAATAATGATCGATTTTTGGCCCTATAATGTGTTGGGAAAAATATTGGGAGGGCAGGGGTGTGAATCAATATTTTAAATGCAAACTTCCAAATTTGATATTATGAAATATGTATTCTATTGTTGTTAAAGCGATCTGTGTACCTATGCTGGTTCAGAAAAAAAAAAACCAACGTATACCCAGTTTACTGATTTTTCTAACAAATGATTATCTTTTGTCATTATACCAGAAAATTATTTTAAATATGTAGTAAAGAACCTAGGAAATCATAGTAAATGAACAACACACATAGAACACTAGGATTTTAGGTCAAAAATAATGTAGGAGAAAACAATCGTTACTGTTGTCTTTGTCTTTTTACTTATGATACAAAGAAAAATATTACAATTGTACTGATGCAAACTCTTGTCAGTATGTAGGGACCCACCTACAGAACCCCACAACCTTCTCAAAAACCACTGAAATGGAGCTACAACCCCCCTTTTACGTGTGTGTTATGTTACTTGCACACCTACGCGTTGTACATTATGTGGGGCATAATGGGGGGTGGTAGCCCCCTTGCACAAGGTCTGGGTTAACACCGATATATATTTTTATTTTTATACAGACTCAATAATAGTTAGGAAAAGCCAAGGGTGGGGGGAAGACCCACATATGGTGGGTGAACCTACCAATGATTTGGTGGATGGGCTTTGCACATGGTTTTGGCCATGATGGTTTTGTGCCCATGGTATTTTTTAGATCCAGTCAAGGGATCTACGATTTTGTTCTAATCCAGCGTTAATGGATTAGGGTTTATGAATGCTTCAGCATGTATATACTTATTGTAACATTGAAAGGAACATAATGAAAAATCAAACTCGTAATCCCAGTTTTTGGATGAAAGGCAAAATCTGTGTATATTTATTTTATGTTCTCGTCGTCATTTATTTTTCTGTTTGAAGAATTTCTTTATAGGTAATTTCTATACAGGGTTAAAACCTACATTTGGTATTAGAGTTGTTTTAGCTTCAAGGGGATGCCTTTCCTACTGAGAGGTTTTGTTGGGGCCTGTGGTAGACCTTGTTATAGTGGTAGATCTACGGGATCGATTATAGCGATGAAAGAAGATGGCGAACAATGGAAAGATAGAGATCGAGAAATTTAATGGATAGAGTTTTGAGTTGTGGAAGCTCAAGATGGAGGATATGTTGGTGGATAAATATTAGTGGATCACGGTAGATTTGTGTGCTAAACGAATAAGAATGTCAACACAAGATTGGGTGAAGTTGGATCAGAAGGAAAACAACACAATATGCTTGTGTATCTTAGATTCAGTATTGTTGAATGTATCAGGCGAAGCTACAATGAAGGATTTATGGAATAAGTTAGGGACTTTGTATTAATCTAAGGCTCCGTTGAAAATATTATTACTATAGAAAAGTTGTATAACCTGAGGATGAAGGATGAAGACTCGGTAATAGAGTATCTGAACGCCTTTAATAATGTGGTAAGCTGGTTGTTATTTGTTGATATAAAAAGTTTAGATCAATATAAGTGCCTCATTTTTCTGTCTTCTCTATCAAATTTTCTCGATAGTTTAGTTGTTGGAATATGTAGAAATACAGCTACCTTGAACTTTGATGAAATAGACTCATCCTTGTTGTCGAGGGAGAAGAGATGAAAAAATATGGAGAGCTAAAATGGAGATTCCTTGTTTGTAAGAGGATGATCTCAAAACAAAAACAGAAATAAGTTGTCTAGTGGTAGGTCTAAATCTAGAGTGAGATATAAATCTATAGGAAAACCTATAAAGGTATATTGGAAATGTGGAAAAGAGGGGAACTACAAAAAGGGTTGCAAATATAAAACCCTTGACAAAGGAAATGGATCTGATGATGCTCCTTCTGCAAAGAAAATAGCCTCCTCAGATGAAGGTGGGGATGTGTAACCGACTTCTTCTTCAAGTACACATCCAGATCATGAGGCATGGTTGATTGAATCAAGTCCATTCTTTGACTTCACTCCCCATATGGAGTGGTTCTATGAGTATGAGAAATATTATGGTGATCATTTCTTCTGAGGGGATGACACGAAGGCTAGAATCATTCGAAGTGAAAATTCAAGCTAAAGTTGCAAGGTGGACGAATTAAAACACTTCCTTGTGTTATGCATATTCTTGCATTGGCTAGAAATCTAATTTTTGTAAGCAATATGGATGATGTAGGTTTAAAAATAGTGTTCGAGAAAGGTACCTATAAGATGGTTCAGGGAGCATTAGTATTGATGTGGGGAGTTCATATTGGAACTCTATACAATCTTCTATGTAGCACTATTATTGATGGCTACAAAAGTTTTGTGGTTCCCTTAACTAGAGCAGAAATTCTAGTGGTCTATGGAGAAAAGACCATGCTATGCTATCAAAGGCTTGGAAATATTAGAGAGAAGGGCGTTCGAATACTTCATTGTAATTGTATGATAAAAGGTATATCTAATTGTTCTTTGGATTTCTATTTCTATGAACATTGTATATATGGGAAGCATAATCAGGTGAGTTTTCCCTCAAGTGCAAAGAGAGCAAAAAGGATATTAGAAATATTACAGGTTGATGTGTTTGGACCTATGTTGGTTTGACATTGGGTAAGTATGTGTACTATGTCTCATTTATAGATGAATTCTAAGGGAATAATAGGATATATTTCCTAAAAGAATAAATACAAAGTCTTTGATAGGTTTAAAGAATTTAAGGCTATGGTGGAAAATTAGATAGAGAAGAAGATCAAGGTGTTGAGGAAAGATAATGGTGGAGATTTATGCAATAAGGAATGTGAATATTTTTGTAAGAAGCTAGTATAACATGATAAAATACTACTCCATACACACCTCATAAAAATGGAGTTGCAAAAATAATAAACATGACATTTATGGAAAAGGCTAGAATCATGCTCAGTGGTCCTGATTAGGGCATGAATTCTGGGTAGAGGTAGTGGATACTACATGTTACATGTTTAACAAATAGTCTTCATTACCATTAGAGGATAAGACTCCACATGAGGTATGGACTGGTAAGAAATCCTCTCTTTCACATCTGAGGGTATTCAGCTATGATGCATATGTGTATGTTCCAAAGGAGAAAAGAGACAAGTTGGATCATAAATCTAAAAGGTGTGTCTTTATTCGGTATAAGGATGGTTTAAAAGGTTATAAGATTTTGAACCCAAAAACAACAAAGGTTGTGTACAACCGAGATGTGGTGTTTAGAGAGGAAACAACGGTTATTAAACATGAAGTGGACTATGTTTCTAAAGATGAAGTACTACCAAAGGAACCCGAGAAGATAGAGTTTGAGCTAAAGGAGGAAGAATCAGACTCTATATTAGAATAGGAATTAGAAGAGGAAGAGCCAAAAACTCCATTGAAAAGATCAGTTTGGGAGAGAAGGTAGCGAGAAAGTTATAGTCCATTTGATTTTTGTTGAAATTTTGCTTTATCTATTACTGATTATGATCACATAATTGTTAGGGAGACAGTAGATTCAGAGGATGGAAAACTCCAGAAAGAGGCCATGGTTGATGAAATGGTGTCATTTGAAAAAAATGAGGCTTGGGATTTGGTGGATTTGTCGGATGGAAGGAACCCATTGGAAAAAATAGGTGTTTAAGAAGAAGATAAATGCAGAAGGTAAGGTGGAGAAATACAAAGCTTGGTTAGTAGAAAAAGGTTATTTCAAGGTGTCAGGAATTAATTTTGGTGATATTTTTTCTTTTATTTCCACATTAGCTTCTATTAGATTAATTTTATCTATTGTTCTTACTTTTGATTTTGAGGTATAACAGATGGATGTGATGACAACATTTCTTCGTGGAGATCTAGAAGACGAGATCTACATGAAGCAACCTAAAGGATTTGTGGTGAAGGGTAAGAAAGAACTGGTATGAATGTTCAAAAAATCTTTGTATGGGTTTAAATACTCACCAAGAATGTGGTATAAAAAATTGATACATATATACAAGGTCTTGGCTTCACCAAAAGTGAAGTGGATCACTATGTTTATAGTAAATCAATTGGTGACCATGTTATTTATTTGGTCTTGTATACAGATGATATGTTACTGATTGGAAATGATGAAGAAATCATCCAATATTTGAAGACCTGATTTTCCTCTAAATTCGACATGAAGGATCTTGGTGCTACAAACTATATTTTGGGCATGAAAATTGAATGAGATTAGGAAAAGAGGAAGATCTAGTTAAACTAGAGGAAGTATCTTGAGACAATTTTGAATTGGCTTAATATGTAGGATAATAAACTAGTGAAGCTTCCTATTCTTGTAGGTGTAAAGTTAGTTGCTAAACAGTGTCCCAAGACACAATAAGAGGAAGATGACATGTCCTGTGTTCCATATGTGAGTGTAGTTGGTAGCTTGATGTATCCAATGGTTTGTACTAGACCAAACATTGAACATGAAGTGGGATTATTGATAAGTTTTATTCCAAAAATAGGTAAGGATAATTGGACAACAATGAAGCAGGTTTTTAGGTATTTACGTGCACTAGGGATTATTGTTTGTGCTACGAAGGAAGACTAGAATTGGATTTTTTTTTTTAGCATTCATGCCTTTGTTGATGCAAACGAGGATGGAGGTATGGATCAGAGAATATCTACAAGTGGGTAATATTTATTAGTGGGTACGTATTTGGCCTATTTGGAAGAGCAGTGAGTTAGATGAGCAAGATATAGTATGTAGTGGCACTTTCAAATATAGAGGTGGAATACATGGCAGCCACTTATGCAACCAAGGAATAATGTTGGTTATAGATATTGTGTTCAAGTATGGGGCTGATACAGTGAGCTATAAGGCTATACTATGAAAGCCAAAGTGCAATTTTCTTGGCAAATAACCCTGCTTATCATTCAAAGACAAAGAACATTGATGTTCAATATCACTTTGTGAGGGATATGGTTGAGGAAAAAAAGTGTTGAGGGTAAAGGTGGACATATTGAAGAATGTTTCATATGTATTGATGAAATTTTTGATCACTGAGAATTTTTCTTGGTGTACAGAAAAAATGGTTGCTTTAAGCCTGGATCAATGACTAAGCTCTCATGTGACCCCCTGTGTGGAAAGAATACAACAAGTGGGATAATTTTGGGCGTGTCATATATTATTTCCATGATTAGGCCCATGAGTTGTACATTAAACTAGGCGTAGTAGGGGGGTCACAAGGGGGGTGAAATCTCCCCTTGTCGAGGGGTTTGCAAGGTCTGGTAGCCCCCTTGCATGAGGTCCGGCACAATGGCCTCAATTTATTTTTTTTGTTAAATGAAAACCCAATAATCGTTGGGTAGACCCAAGGATGGGGGTCAGACCCACAGATGGTTTTAGGCATGATGGTTTTTTTCTGATTGTATTTTGTAGATTGGCTCAAGGGAACCACATTTCTGTTCAAATCCATGGTTAATAGATTTGGGTTTATGAATGCTTCAACATGTATATATATGTATTGTAGAATTAAAAGGAATATAATGAAAAGTATGTCCAATATCCCAATTTTGGGATCATAGGGAAAATATATGTGTATATTTCTTTTATGTTCTCACCATTCTTTATTTTTTTGTTTGAAGAATTCATTTACATGTAATGTGTGCATAGGATTACAACCTACACCCCTGAACTCATTTACCAACTCCTATTGAAAGGAAACCCCTACCCCCTTTCTGAAGGATGAAATTGTCAGCTCCCTGTGCACCACTTTTCAGAATGTTTCAGACTAGATGCACCTCTCCAACAAGCATCACATAACCTATAGGGAACCTTTCATCAAATTTTTCAACTTGATCCACATAGACCATAAACCCAAACTAAAGCACTCAATTTGAGACATTGTCACATGGAAAATCAAATGAAATTTTCATGCATCATGTCACTGAGTGCATAACCTAACCAAAAATAATAAACATCAAAGTATGTATGTAATTTTACTGAATAAGACTCGTGTATATACACACCTTCTTTGTATAAAATATGCATACATATCTTAGAATACTGAACACTCAATCATCAATCTAAACCATACAAGGATAATTTCACCAATTACATATTACTTAATCAATCACATATTCATGAACCAATTATGGGCCATAAATCATACACCTAGTCAAACTTTTGTCTCATTAAAAATGATTAATTCAACCAGGTCACTTCAATTTTCATTGTTAAACATAGATCATCATGATAGAAAAATCATCGATATGTTGCAACAAATAAACCATACAACATCAAATATAAGCATCATTCATCATATTAAACCCTAAGGAATATCAACGTATATACATAATTACCATTCACAACACCTACGTACAAATATGAACATACAGAAAATTATTTCGCAGAATATATACCCAGCACTACAGAGATATATCTGTTTATGTACATGACTATGCCCAAACATACCTATGTACATATCTGAAAAATGTTTGTTGCAAACACAATTTCAGTTTCCGCAAATTTTATTGTTAATACTATACACTTTTGAATAAATCATTTCGATTACGGTATCACAATTTCATGAATATTAGCTACTAATATATTTTGAAGAAGTAAATCAATCAATCATATATTTCAAAATGTTTTAGATCTGCTATATTTGTGTCTTCTCCTTGCTCCTTGGTGCACACCTATTTCAGATCAAATTATTGGTAGACAACCCAATACTTGCACACATAACATCTTGATCTCGATCTCCTTATATAGATTTATCCTTAGCCAATAACTTAAGCCAATCCCTTGGAAATGTCGTTTTTATTCTTTTATGGGATCAAATTATCATTTCCACATCCTTTTCTATGGGATAATACGATGGTAAAGAACTTTGGTACCCAAATTACCATGGTGCAAATTTTGTATTCGACTTTTCATCACAATACCTATGTATGTATGCAACTTTGCTTCTCAAGACCCACATATACTTTCTCAAACTTTTCTTTTATCATCCATCTATCTCTAAACTAATATTCCTTTTGTCCATATCACATGTAGCATCTGTACGAGTCTACATAATCATAATGTTGACATCTTTATCAGGTAAGTTTCCTTGAAGGACAACACATTATCCCCTTTTGGACTTGATGGAAAACACTTCGATGTTTGGTCATCATCTATAAATACTTACAAATACCAAATTTTATTACCAAGCTTCTCCAAGCATTATTCTCCAAACACCAAGCTTCTCTCCCCCTCTGACATCAAGCACAAAGGGCTTACCAATGTTGAATAAATACTTATTTGCCGCTTTGTAGAGAGGATCACTATTGTTATGATCTTCTGAATATGAGAAATGCATATTGATCATGCTCCCCCCAAGAATAGGATGAACCTTTTGAAAATATTCAATAAAGTACAAGACTTTAAGACTCAACCAAAAATGACCTTTCTTATGACCAAAGGCTCATGATTACATCAATCACTCAACACGATAGGGTTACATATTTGACCCAACATTACATCAATTGCACAAAATAATAGGATTACATGCAAAGCATGACTTGATCCCAATAGCCCATACATGAATTAGTATTAAAATGGCTACAACATGGGTCTTTAGATGACCTTTACATCAAGGGAGAAATAGGAAATATATAACCAAAACTAGGACTTCAACAATGAGGTTGTAAAATCATGATAGTCATCAACAACTGCTATATATCATATAGGAACCTAAAACATGAATATTTGATAGAAACATCATATAAGAAACATGAAAACCCTCCTCATCAAGAAGTAATATAGGGTAATGAAGCATCAAATTCATTAGCATCATCAACATGATACTAAGTGTGCAATTCCTCTAAGAATGACCAACTAACTTCAACAACTAATAACCAATCATCAATACTGACCACAATAAATAAATCCTCCTCATCAAGCATGTCAATAGATAAAATTTATCATTATGAATCCATGCACCATTGGTAACTGGTGACATAACAACAACATATAAATGTCCATCAATAACAGTAGAAATATCTAGATATTAGTAAAGATATGCAACAAGAAATGCCTATGAAACCATAATCCCAACAAGGGACTTTAGGATTATAATAGTTGTTCCTCATGAACCAATAGACTTTAGAAAACTAGAATACCAAAAATGAATCGGTGCATGCATATAGGAGGCTCCCCCTACTCCCCCTGAATATGTGCCATTTTTACCAATCACTGAGATGCATACACGTATTTCTCACTCAGAAACCTTGTACACACATGACTTTCCTTCACATCATCCACATACAGAAATAAAACAATAGTAATTTACAATCATAGCTCCCCATGATCATGACATATCTGTCAAGATAATTAGTAGAGGGATGAATCCAAAATCATTCCTAATTTTTGTCTAAGATATTCAAATGAATCATGTGGAAAAGGATTTGTAAATATATCTGCAACTTGTTACTTTGAAGGAACATACTCTAGTTTGACATTATGTTCAAGCACATATTCTCTCAAAAAATGATATTTGATTGGGATGTGCCTGGTCTTTTAGTGTATGACAAAATTCTCAGAGATACTTATGGAACTAGTATTATCACAGAGAATGGGTAATTATGGAGGAAAAGTGACATGAATGTATTGCAATGTTTGGATCATCCATAGAAGTTGAGTAAAACAATATGCAATAACAACATATTCTACCTCAAAAACATATAAAGTGGTGGATATTTATTTCTGGCTAAACCATGAAATCAAGCAAGGTCCCAAATAAAATGTTCCTCTACTAGTATTTTTGTGGTCATCAATATTACCTATCCAATTTGCATCTGTGTAAAATATGGATTTTCGGGTTACCATAGATGAAAATTTGGAGCTCCTTATAGATACTTGAATATTCTCTTTACACCTTGGAGATGAGTTTCCTTAGGATTTTCTTGAAATCGACCAACAATTCTAACTACATGCATAATGTCTTGTCTTGTATCTATAAGGTAGAGAAAGATTACAATCATAGATTTGTATTTTGGTTGATTGACTGAAGGAGAATCATCCTTTTGACTAAGATTGCATCTTGTTACCATTGTTGTGCATACTGTCTTCCAGTCTTCCATTCCATATTTTTTCAAAATTTGTTTGGGGTACCTGGTTTGAGAAAGAAAGATGCCACTTCAATTTTGTTAAACTTGAAGACCAATAAACTTTGTTAGCTCACCAAGAAGAAATATTTCAAACTCCTATTCAATAACTTAAATAAATCCTTCAGTCATAGACACTACATTTCTTTCAAATATGATTTCATCTACATAAACAACAACTATCAGGAGTTTATCTTTATCAATTTTGATATATAGGTTGTTATCTATAGACCCCTTTTTGAAGCCTCGTTGCTAAAGGTACCTATCAAGAAGATAATACCATGCACAATGAGCTTATTTTAATCCATTTAATGCCTTCTTAACCTTGCACACAAGATTTTTTTCATTGCCAAGAATGAACCCTTTAGGTTGTTCAATATAGACCTATTCTTCTACATCCCCATTTAAGAATGAAGATTTAACATCCATCTTATATACTTTAAATTTATGAAAAATTGAAAATGCAAAAAAAATTCTAACGGCTTCAACTCTAGCTATAAGTGCAAATGTTTCTTCAACTTTATACCTTCCTATTGAACATAACCTTTTCATACAGATCTTTCTTTTTTTCGAATTAATTATTCATTTTAATCTAGATTGTTTTTGAACACCAATTTTTTCCCAATAACATTTTTATCATGAGGCCTTAGTACTAATTATCATGTATGGTTCATTTATATTTGATCAAGTTTTTCTTGCATTTCCTTAACCGAACATTCATTTTTTCTTGCTTGATTCACATTTTGAGGTTCAATTGTGGTTAGTAAGGCTAAGTAACTAGAAGTTCCAACAAGAGTTATTTTAGTTTGTATGCATGCTTCCTTTTGACCTATAATTTGAGATTCAAGATGATTTTTCTAAACATACCTTAAAGTAGTCCTTTTTGATGTATCTTTATCTTCATTTCCTTCTTCTAATGCTTCTCTATTTCCTTCTCCTACAACCTTTTGGATTGTACTAAGGAGAGGTTTGCCATCTACTAGTTCTTCTCTTTTGGTATCTATGGATGCTTCATCAATTACAACATCTATGCATTCAACATTATTTTGAAGCCTTTTATTATAGCATTTATATCCCCTGATTTTAGAAGAGTATCTAGGAAGGATTCCTTCTTCATCTCTAGATTCAAAATTTCCAAGCTTATCATCATTTTTCTTTATGTAACATTTGCTTCCAAAGCTTCTAAAGTGTTTGACAATTTCAAGCTTACCAAACCATATCTCATATGGATTTTATCATTATTTACTTGAACATGAACTTTGTTAAGAATATTCACAACTATATGTGTTCCTTCCCCCAAGAAGGTATGTGGTGTTCTTGAATCATCAAGCATGGAATGTGCCATTTGTTGGACTATTCTCTTCATTCCTTCTGCTACTCCATTTTCTTAAGGAGTGTTAGCTATAGAAAAATGTCTTTTGATGCCATGTTATTCACAGAAATTGAAAAAATAATATTATATAAACTCTCCTCCTCTTTCATATCTAATACATTTGATTTTCAAATCTATCTCATTTTCTACCACATCCTTGAATACTTTAAATTTATCAAATTCTTCATCTCTATGTTTTAGTAAGTCAACCCAAAACATGCCCAAAACATTCTTTTAAAATCGTCAATGAATAATATGAAGAATTGTTTATGATTAATTCTCATAAGACCACAAAAATCAGTATGAATAAGTTCAAGTGGATTACTTGAAGTATTTTCTTTCGCATTAAACAAAACTCTTGTTTTCTTAACAAATTGACATGATTTGTAGATGTTATTCTAAGGAGGAGAGATGTTGGGCAACTCACGAACTGCTCTGTTTTTTCTTAATTTGTATAATTGATAAAAGCTAAGGTGTCCCAACCTTTTGTGTGAAAGCCAACTTTTTATTTTATTTTCTTAAGTAACAATGTTCCTGGACACCTACCAAGATATAGATGCTTCCTGGAGTTATTCTTCCTGTTATTATGATCTTACCTGTGTCCAGATTTCTTGCCATGTAATTCTTTGATTTGAAAATAACTTCATGACCTTGGTCACACATTTCACTGACACTTAACAAGTTATGTCTTAATCCATCAACAAATAAAACATTTTCATCCTTGACCTCCTTCTTTAACAACAAAGTTCCTTTCTCTTTGATAGAAACAGGTGAGTTATTACCAAAATTTACATTATTTTATTTCTTTATTTCATTAAAATAAATAAACTTGTCTTTGTCACTTGTCATATGCTTAGAACATCCATTTTCAACATACCACATATTTTCTTCAGATTGTGCATACATAGCTAGACTACAATTTTTAGAGTCTATAGTTTTCCTTTTCCATACCTTGGGTGTTTTTGTCTTCTGTTGATGCTGGTAAGATGGCCCCATTATCCTTCTGCATTCAATTTTTTTATGACAAAAATTATTGCGAAGAGAACATTGAATTTCACCTTGAAGAGGTGATAAAACATTATAAGAATATTTCTTTTCCCTGATCTCGTTATTTTGTTTTCTTTCATATCTAGTCATAAGACTTTTATAAGCAACACATTGAACAACTTTGTGACCAAAATCATGACAAGTGAAATATTGGCCATTGAAGTCAGAGTACCTCGAAGTATAATACCTTCTTGAGTAGATTTTCCTTCGATTATGGTAAGGTTGTTTTTCCTGAGAGATATTTGACCCTTCATCATTTTGTTGAGAACTATAATTCTGATGACTGCTTCCTTTTACTACGTTGAGGTAGCTTCCTGTACATGTTTTAGAATATTTAATAGTTTTTCATGATTCACCATTTGACTTATGTCCAAGACCTATCTTGATTAGAGGAGATCATTCCACTTTGATTATTCCATATAAAGTCTCATATCCTTTAGAAAATATAAGATTTAGAGTCCTTTCTTTCTCAAGTTCCTTTCTTACACCCACCATTTCAAGTTCTAAATTTTCACAATAAGTTTCTTTTTCAGAACTTGTTTTTTCAAAACATCTTTAACTAATTTAGGTTCTTTTAGATGGAATTTTAGCTAAGTTATTTATTCAACAAGAGTATTTTCCTTACATATTTCATTTTATTCAAGAGAATCCATA
This sequence comes from Pinus taeda, assembly GCA_000404065.3. Classification (NCBI taxonomy): domain Eukaryota; kingdom Viridiplantae; phylum Streptophyta; class Pinopsida; order Pinales; family Pinaceae; genus Pinus; species Pinus taeda. The sequence goes on along the minus strand of APFE031075557.1, from coordinate 39,791 downwards.
AAAAACATCATTAAATTCATATATAAAATTTTCTTCAAATGCCATAAGAAATTGACAATATTGATCAAATTCAATATCCTCATTATTAGAATAATATTCACTATCTTTGTGAGTATAAAAATGTTTCTTGTAATCAAACCTTATTTTAACATTCCCTTTTGATGAATTCTTCCATTTCTCATGACTTTTTTAATGGGGAAATTTAACATCATAGTTACCAACCTTCCACGCACACTAACATCTTAAAGGAAGTTTACATCTAAACTTTCCAGTTCCTACTTAGAGTTTCTTCACGAAATTCGCTTTTTCTTTATCTAAAATGTAACTTGTTCCCTTAAGCTCTTCCTTTTCCTTCCCTTTATTTGTATCTTTGAATATTTCTTGTCTGATATTTGGTGGACCCCCTTTTCTCATTTAATAAGTTATTAAAATCCCATGGACTTGTTCAATAATGATATTCTTCAAATCCTGTATTTCTTCAATGGAAAATAATTTGGAATTGCACATCGAGGTTAGAGATGTTAGAATTTTCTCCACAACATTTGATTTTTTTATTTTTTCAGCAAGATTTTTCATTGAATTAATGATCTCATCTACCCTAATGAAAACACTTGCAATACTTTCATCATTATGCATTTTGAGAACCTCATAATGAATTCTAAAGATTTGAAGTATAGCGCTCTTTACCGTAGTGTCACCTTCATAGATTTGGATAATCTTGTCCAATATAGACTTTTCGATATTCAACTACATGACCTTCTCAAATTCAGATTTTTTCAAGCTTCCTAAGAGAGCATTGAATCCCTTCACATTGGTCTCATATTGTTTCTTCCCTGCATCATCTATGGGAATAAACGATTGGTATTGATATCTTCCCTCAAATATTTCCCATACATTAGCTCGAAGTGTCTGTAATTATTCCCTTATTATAACTTTCCAAAGTACCAAGTTAGTTCCATTAGACAAAGGTGCCTGAAAGAAAATACTCCCTCTTGACTGCACATCTTGATCGATCTCTCTTTAAACAATCAAGCTTCTTTTGAGCGACATGCTATGATTCTAATTATTAGGAAAAGTACTAAGAGGGGGTGTGAATTAGTATTTAAAATTAAAACTTATAATTTTGATGTTTTGAAATATGTACACTATCGTTATTAAAGAAACATGCATATGTACGCTACTTCAAAGAAGGAAACCAACGTATATCTAGTCTACTAATATTTCTAACAAATGATTATGTTTTATCATTGCACCAAAAAATTACTTTTTAGTATGAAGTAAATAAAATAATAAATCAAAGTAAATGAGCAAAACATATAGAACAACAATATTTTAGGTGGAAACACACAGTGGGAGAAAACCACCGTTGTTGTTGTCTTTATTTTCTTACTTACGATATAAAGAAAAATATTACAATTGTACTAATGGAGAATCTTGTCAGTATGAAAGAACCCAAATTAAGAAGGCTACAACCTTATCAACAACCACTAAACGGGAGCTAAAACTCCCTAAACTCATTTACCAGTTCATACTGCAAGGCAACCCCTACCCCCTTTCTGAAGGCTGCAACCGTCATCTCCTTGTGGACAACTTTTTAGAATGTTTTAGACAGGACCCACTTGTGAAATAATCATCACATAACCTATAGGCCACATTTCATAAAATTTTCAAACTAGACCGATATCAACTATAAAACCAAACTAAAGCATTGAATCTGAGACACTGTCACATTGGAAATCAACTAAAATTATGAAGCATCATATCACTGAATACAGAACCCATCCAAAAATAAAAATTATCAAATTATGTATGTGATTGTGTTGAATAATACCCTTGGTATCCAAATTACCATGGTGAGGATTTTGTACATGACTTTTCTTCACAATACTTGCACATGTATGCGACCTTGCTTTTCAGGACCCACATATAATTTCTCAAACATTTATTTAATCATCCATATATCTCTAAATTGACATTCCTTTGTCCATATCACCTGTAGCATTTGTACCAATCTTCATTATCATAAATTCGACATATTTATCAAGTAGGCTTCCATCAAGGACAACACAGTTGCAATAATGCCAACATAACTAGATGTGAAAAATTGAAGGAATTTTGCATGTGTTGACAAAATTAGTGCAAAAATGACTCATCTCGTCTCTTCTTTGAATTTTCTCTCCCTCCATTTGCTTTTAATGATTTTTCTTCTTCTTCTTACATAAAAATTGATGTGATCATTGATAATGAGTGAATGAGGTCATGTTGACTTATTTATATATGTTCAGTACATTCGAATAACTACCTATAACACTGACTTGGTCTTCTAGTGACATTTTTAATCAAAAATAAAATTATCTTTCTTTTCTTACAAAAAATACCAAATGGAATTTGACTCAAAATAAATTTTTTTACTTGTTTTGACTCAATTGACTCTATAAGCAAGAAGAACATGCTTTGACTAATAATAATGAATATAATGAATGATAAGAATTACATTTTATTACATGATGAATATTGACAGTAGCTACATATTCCAACACTCCCTCTTAGCTAGGGAGGTATACATAATGATAAAATAAAATCATCATGTTTAAATGCTCATATAATAAATCATCCAGATTGGTAAGCATCAATGATGATTTAAATCATTATACCCAACATTTAAAAGAAATTTTAGGACTTGACTAACAACCTCTATTTATTTATTATATTAGAATACAATGTTGGGAGGCATAAATTTGGACACCACCACCTCTCAGGTCATACCAGACATGGGTGTTCCTAAGGTGTGAATTGAAAAAAATATTTCCTAATTAAAGGAAAAGTAGGTCTTTTCGACCATTCTCTAGTAAGTCCATCTATCCATCTTACAATGTCTAATCCTAGTTAATTATAATACATGACTCAAGAATGTATGCCCTTTATGCTTACCAAATCAACCATTCTCTAAACTAGTGCCTCCTTTCAGCTTATGACTATTAGTCCGGGCTATAGTACATGTCACATGGAGAATATCTTGTCCACCCTCACTACCTATCAACCAGGGAGGAGATCCTCACACCCCTCTTAAACATGGATAATCAACCACAAGCTTTAGTGTGTCTTAAATATAACCATTATTCTTCATATCAATCCATCGACTAATTATTTCATCAATGGAGGCATATGACTACTTCAGACTTCATGAATCATAAAGTACTTCAACATTCATAGATCATGTAGCTTTAGCATAGCATCAAATCATCTCTTAAATTCTTGTATATTATTATTTTTCTTCCTTTATTGTGTACATAATTATATTACACATCCTTATCAAAATTAATACTATATTTCAATCATTATTAGTGTCATTGCTAAATATCAGCTTTGTCAAATCAAACAATGTACTCTCAGATCAAGTTGTAGAGTTCTTCATGTCAACTCATGTTTTTAGCTCCTTATGAAGTCAACATTACTTCCATATCATAATATAAATAACGAACAAAATGTCAACATAGTTATGCCAGAAATGTGCTCAGAGTTCCAATCGTCTTCTCAACCAAGGCTAAGACGCTTGTCATATATTTTGAAAACTTGTCAATATTAATGATAAACATCTTCAAACTAAAAATTTTTGTCATGATTTCCCTTTAACTTTTTGTCCAAGTGATGAACCCTAATATTGCAACAAGAATACTACAACTCCCAAGGCTACTAACATAAATTATCAATGTAGGGTGCGTACAAACTTAAGAAGTGTTGGCACTATATGTGCATGATGAAATGTGTCCTTCTTTTAGTTATCTAATGAAATGAAATGAATATAATGAAATAAAAGACTAAAAAAACTTTAAAAATGGAAACATTATTCTACTTACAGAATGTAATTCAATACTTTAATTGTAGAATGTGGAAAGTTGCTTTCAAAAAGGAAATTTGACCTTTTCAACAATAATTCTTGTAACTCAAACCTTAAGGAAGCATGAATTAAAGAATCAAGTCAAATCTACTTTTCATTCATGAATAACCCTTTTTATAAGTGTGTTCAAGGAAACTTAGCTTTAGTAACATAATTAATGTGTATTTCATAAGAAAACATTCATTGTAATTCAAGTGTGGAAATTTGTCTTCTAATTCTAATTACAGATTTGTACTTGCACTGAAGGAAAGGTTGGACTACAATGGTATTTGGTCCTCCCCAATCATGGATTGAGGAGTGGTAATTTTTGCCAATGTATTGAAATATATGGTTGGATTCATTTATTCTTTATCAAGGGTTGGTTCTTGGTGTGTATCATCCTCTTTTGATGTTTCTTGCTCCTTTTCTTCCTTCTCTTCACAATCTATGTAGAATGATTTCTTCTCAACATACTTATGACATTTAGTGTATTTGATATCACAATTGTAACAAAACCATTTTTCTCTTTTTTCCTCCAATTGTTGTGGCGTAAACCTTGTAGGTTTTGGAAGGATAGGAGAAGCAACACCTCCATCTCTATGGTTGTGAGTGGTAGACTTCCTTGTTGCCATAATATTTCTTTCAATTTTTCTTTCCACCTTGAATGCCTTCGCCAATGTCAAGTTCCCAGAGGAAAACCTCATGTTGGATGTTATCCTTCAAATTCCCCATGAATACATCAATCCTATGTTCCTTTGGAATATTAGTTACCATGATATTCAATTTTTTGAGGTCCTCAATGTTGTGCTCTACCATTGAACCATTTTCTTTGAGATTTATCAATTCTCTGAAGAACATGTCTCTCTTTATATCCTCATAATGTGCTATCATTTCCTGCATAAAAAATTGACCAAGTGACAAGTGTTTTACGAGAAGAAATCCATCAATACCATACAAACTAATTAGGTTCTTAATATAAAGTTGCAATGTGTACCTTTTGTTTGCGTTGCACATCATGCAAATCAAAATATTTCTTGATCTGTAGTGCCCATGTTACCAGATCCATGCCATCAAACTTCCTCCTAGCAATATTTGGAATGTGCTGGTTCTTAAAACCAAATTTGGAGTCTCTAAAATCATAATTCATATTCCTTTTGTCCTGATCATGGTTTTCATGGATTACCTTATCATTGTTGGGAAGCCTTTCTTTTAGCAACTTTTCCAAACCTTCCTTCAACCTATCTACCTTGGCGTTCATCATTTCTTCCATGTCTATTTTTAAACAATCATTCAAAACTTTCATGTTCCTTTTTATACCATCTATCTTAACATTCATCATGGCTTCCAATTAATTTTTTGTTGTCGCACTTGGTTCCATAAATTTGATATATCATGATGCATTTCCTCCTCTTCTTCATGCATCACAAAAGATATTTATACTTGCTTATTAGGTGCATCCATTTTTTTGTTTCAAGGAATTTTAGAATCAAAAAATGATATCTATGTTTCACTATGCCCCTTGAATCACTTCCAACTGATTTTTCGAACAAAATTTATGCAAATAAAAAAAAATATATGCACCTTTTTTACTTGTTTTTTGGAGCAATATATTGGAAAAATGTATCTCTATAATTTTTTCTCTCCAGCATCTAAAATTTGGTCCTTTGGTAGTCCTCTAAGTATTATTTCCAATCTCACAAGTCCCGTGAAATTAATGGCAGAAGTGTCCTCAAACAGTAATTTTATTAATAAGAAAAGCTTACATCTAGAATTTTGCAAGAGTTTACACCCGAACAACAAAACACTCTTGCAATGATCTATTTATAAGCTCAATGTCCTAACTACCTCTAATTATGGATCACTTATAAAATAACAAGTGTGCATTTACAATCAAATCTATTCAAACAACTTACTAACAATTCTCCTAAATTAGAGCCTAAGATATGACACATTTGTAGAGTCATATCTTTTTACAACAATATACTAATTCTAAGTGTCTTCATTAAATAATTAAATATTCTAGATTAATAATTATTAATTTAATATCTTAAATTAATAATTATTTTATTCTAACTTAATAACCTATGATAATATTTATTTTAGATCATCTAACATTTGCCCCTATGATCCAAATATACATTACAAGAGATTCCAAGTTCCTCCCTAAACTTAGTAAATTTTATTCTACCAAGAGGTTTCGTGAAAATTTCGGAGATCTGATCTTCTGAAGGACAATAAATTGGCTTGAGGACATCTTTGGCAATGAGAGATCTGATATGATGATACTCGGTGTCCACATGCTTTGTCTTTGAATGAAAAACTGGGTTCTTGGCAAGCTTAATGGCTAACTAGTTGTAAATGAATAATGATGTAGCTTTTGCCTGAAAAATGCCCAAGTCCTGCAAAATTTTGTGCAACCAAACAATTTCACATGTTGCTTCCCATGATGAAATGTACTCTACATCGGTTGAAGAAGTGGCCACTGTAGCTTGTTTCTTACAACTCCAAGGCACTGCTATTGACCCCATGCTCATTAAATAACCTGATGTTGATGCTCAATCATGAATACTTCCAACAAAGTCAACATCTAAAAAACCACCAAGTACAAAGTTTTTAGTCTTTGTGTAAAGAAGACCAAAATCTTTTGTTCCTTGGATATATTGAAGAACTCTTTTGGCTATATTCTAGTGGCTATCTCATGGTTCCTGTATAAAACATGAAAAATATTGACTGCATAAGATAGATTGGGGCGAGTGTTTGTTAGATAAATCGAACTGCCAATCAACTGTCTATAAGTAATGTTGTCCACCATTTCCCACCCTTCAAATTTTGAAAGTTTCAAGTTTTTCTCCATGTGGGTAAGAACGGGCTTGGAATCCTGCATTCCAAATCGCTGAAGAACCTATGTTGCATACTTACTCTGAGAAATGAAAATACGATGTGGATGTTGGAAGACTTCAACTCCAAGATAGTAGTGAAGTAATCCCAAATCTATCATCTTCAAGCCTGCATGTAACTCTATTTTCACCTATGCAATATGATCATCATTGTTTCCAGTAATGATCAAATCATCTACATACATAGCAAGAATCACCAGATATTTACCCTGTTGTCACACATACAAAGTATCATTAGATTCACTTCGTTGAAAACCAACTTTCCTAAGGTATTAATCCATTTTTGCATACCAAGCTCTGGGAGCTTGTTTTAACCCATATAAATCCTTGATCAATTTGTAGACTTTATGTTCCTACCCTCCAATTTCAAAACTTGGTGGTTGTGTCATATATGCTTCCTCCTGTAAATCCCCATTGGTAAAAGCACTTTTTACATCCATTTGATGAACTTTTATTCCTTTCTAAGAGGCCAATGCAACTGTTAATTAGATGGTGCTCCATTTAACTGTAGGAGCAAAATATTCCTCATAATCAATGCCTTCATTCTGTGCAAAACCTTTAGCAACTAGTCTTTCTTTATACTTTTCAAGTGCTCCATTTTGGTTGTACTTAATTTTGTAAACCCATTTGCATTCAATGGGTTTAACATCTCGAGGACAACCAACAAGTTTCCAAGTGTTGTTATCAATTACTGCTCAATATTCTTCAATCATAGCCTATTGCCATTCTTTATGTTTTACTTCTTCTTTGTATGTGGAAGGTTCAGTAAAATCATTCCCTAGCAGGGTAAAATTTCCTTTACTTATGTGTGATTTCCTTGTTCCTGTTTTATTCTACTCATTAGGCCTTACATCTTTCAAAAGTTGAACGACCCATTTTGGTAGTTGATGCTCACTTGTTTGAGATTCTTAAAATTCACCACCATTGTAAAGATGATTAATGTAAACTGATGTTCGTTGATCAGTTGAAGATTCTTGAGAATCATTGTCAGAAGAATTGCTGCTGCTTGGAGATGCAGATGAACTGTTAGAAGATCTAGATGGTGTTGTTGAACTAGATGGACTGGGTGAATCATCTTCACATGAAGAAAAATCATGTTCAAACCAACTTGGTGAATTTGGTTGATTTTGCGTATTTCCTTTTCTTTGACTGCCTTTAGTTTCTAACTTTTGAATAAGACTTTCAATTTTTTAAGCACTCTTACCCTCTGTTTCATAAAAAATTACATCCCTACTCACAATAAATTTTCCATTGGTCAAAAGATGGTACCCTTTATTCTCATTAAAGTACCCAATCATTGTGCATTTCAAACTTCTTGAGTCAAGCTTAGTTCTTTTTTCTTTCAGAACTAAGGCATAACATACTGATCTAAAAACTATAAGATGTTTAATTCGAGGTATGAAACCAAACCAAGCTTCATAAGGTGTGATTCTATCTAAAGAATCAATTGGAGATCAGTTTCTTAAGTAGATGGTTGTATGAATTGCTTCTGCAGAATATATTGAACTTAACTTTTTGAAAGTTAACATAGATCTCCCCATTCCTAACAAGGTGTGATTCATTCTTTCTACTACTCCACTTTGTTGTGGAGTGTAAATATTTGTAAGATTTCTTCTTATTCCATTATTTCTGCAATAAGTGTTGAATTCATTTGAAGTGAATTCTCCCCCACTATCTATCCGGGGATTTCCTATCTTTTCTTTGACTACATTTTCAAGAAGTTGGCAAAAAATTTTAAACTTTTCAAATGCTTTTGACTTTTTCTTCAAGAGATAAACCCAAGTCATTCCACTGAAATCATCAATGAACAGTAAGAAATATTTGCAACCACCGAATGAAGTTTGTAGTGGTCCACAAACATCACTGTGAACTAGTTGCAGTAGTCTGTTTGCATGCCATGAACTTGTTGGAAAACTTTCTTGACTTTGTTTTCCATAATAGCAAGCTTCACATTTTGCATTTTCATTTTTGAAAGTTGGAAGTCCCTTAACCATCCCTTTTTTTTGCAATTGAGAAAGACTATGAAAATCTAAATGTCCATATCTTACATGCCATAATTGTATAGGTGAAATTCCTATAGTCACTGCCATGGCAAAGTCAGAATGACTTGGAATAAGTATCCCTTTCATCCTTAATAATTTTCCATCTTCATAACCTGTCATCACAGTTTGCAAGCTCTGCTTGACTGAATTTAATTACCTGATGTCCTGCTTGTCGAATCATAACTAAAGTTAACAATTTTTTTTTAAAGGTTGGTACATACCATACATTTGATTTTTTCTCCAATGCCAAAGAGAGAAACTTTAACTACACCTTTTCCATAAGGAGTATGTTTTGTATCATCTGCAAGGAAGATGGAATTAAGTTGGCAATCTTGAAAATTCCAAAAGAAGTCACGTCAATAAGTCATGTTCTGAGTTGCCCGTGAATCCAAGATCCAAGCATCTTCATAATTACTTTTAAGATGGGAGGAAATTTGTAATGTTGGCGAAGAAGTAGAGACATATTCTGAACCATCGTCATCTTTATCATTTTCAACTTGTGCTGAGTGCTCATGAAACTTGGGGATTTTATCAAGAGAAGTTCGAAAATATTTAGCATAATGTCCAACTTTGTTCCATCTTTGACACACAATTTGACTTAAGTCTCTTCCTCTTCCTAGAGACTATCCTCTTCCTCTATTTGACTTCTGTTTTTAGGTTGTCCTCTACCTTGATTATTTCCTCTTCCTTGAAAATAGCCTCTTCCTTGATTGTTTCCTCTCCCTTGAAAATTACTCCTACCTAAACTGATGCCACTATTAAAGTTGTTTCCTCTGCTCTGTCTTCGACTAGGATTTTGTACATTGTGCGCTGCTTGAGTCTGATTGAAATTCCCTATGCCTCTAGTTCTAGAATTGTCAGTTGATCATTTACTAGTGTTGGCCTCTGTGAAAAAAACATCTTCACCAACTTGCTTCTTATTCCCAAAGGTTTTGTCATGTTGGGTCAACATTTCGCAGAGTTTCCAAAAGATGTGTGTAGGAAGAAGGAAGTCCAAAAATTAAAATTGTGACCATAAAACTATCATCTACTGCTTGAAAACTAGCATTAATGATTTCCTGCTTAATATTCTTAAGTCTGGAGATGTATTCAAGAACATCACCTCCTTCAGTCAATTTTTGTTGCGACAATTTTAATTGTAGATCAACTTTCTTTGATTCAGGCTGAGTATCAAAGAATCTTTAAAAATTCGCAAAGCAGACCACCCATCTATAGAATTTTCTATATGGACATACATTTCATCATTAACAAAAGATTTAATAAGAGCTAATTCTTTGGCATTCTTAACTTCCCATTTTTCTAGTGCAACTACATCTGTAGGTTTATTTGGCTTAATGTCTCCATCACATATATCATGCCAAAGTTCATTATAAATAAGAGTGCTTTCAATGAGGCATTGTGGTGTTTTGTAAGACCTTGTGCCTTCAAGTTTTTTGGAATCAAAAAACAAATTAATCAACTTTGACATTGTAGTGTTGAATCTTCACTCCAAGAATCAAGCTCAGAAAAAAATATCAAAATGGGCAACACAACACTATGGAAAAAATGATCTTTCAGGGCTTGGCGTTGACCCTTGTATAGTCGTTGAAACTGGAGAAAAATGACTAATATTTGCACTTGGCTCTAGTCAATTTCTCAAATATTTACAAGGTAACTTTTGAAATTTGACTTTTACAATGACACTCTTGCAAATCCTGGAAAACAAAAATGTTACCCCCCCCCCAAAGTAGAATTACTTTGAGTTACAATGAGATAAACCCAAATTTACAGAAAAATAAAGTCACTTCTTTGAGAAATTATCCAATTCTCCTTATTTCTCCATTACAAAAAAAAACTTTACTGCCCCATTACAAAAAAAGCTTTTCTCTCCATAAATTTTTCGTAGAGGAGTGCGTTAGAGATTGTAAAGCCTATTTAGAGGAAGTCTATTTATCAATGAACATGATGATGGATGCAACACTTTTTCATCGCTGACCTTGGTTGTTCATCCAATCCTAATGCTCTCTTCACCATTGAAAATATAACACAGGGCCTTGTAGTAGATTTGGAATAGAGTAAAGTAGATAATGTTAAGCGGTATGAGAAAATTCGTTACATACAAGATTATACAAAGAATTGTCCTCTCTCTTGACGACAAAGAAAGCGTGCTGAAGATGTAGAGAGTGGGTTCAGTTCATATATAGAATCGAAATACAAGAAGATATATGAAGATTACATAAACCCTTTTGTTGCGTTTTCAAAGAAGGAAAAGGAGCATAGATACAAGGAACTTGGAATAAGAAATGGAATTATGCTTACAAGTGGGCGTTTCATTTTGCTGCATTTTCAAAGAAGGAAAAAAGAGCATAGATAGAATTATGCTTGCAAATATGCTCATACTTTTATGCTTAGACTTTATGTTACCATGTGGGAAATTGTCTATTGAGAAAAGGAATGGATATGGAGGGTGAAGGAGTGCCAATGATGGAAGTCAGTTCTAACATGCATTGGATGGATTTAAGTTGAGATCGCTTGTTTCTTATGTTTTCGGTGGAATCGTCACCATGCTCACTCTGATAGCCATTTCTTTGATCATTCTGGTATGCTCCTTCAAGAAGTCATCTCGTCATAATGAAGGAAACACTCGTGAACGATCAGTTGACGGTCCAGATAAAAGGGAATTACCAAATTAATATGGAGGATAAAGCCATGGCTATTATGGGCAGTGATGAGAAGCCCAGCTTTCTGGCCCAACCTACAACAAAGTTCCTAGATTCTGTCAGTAGAGACAAATGTATATAAATGAAAAAACTTGCATGCAATGATAGTTATTAGCCACGGAAAGCATATGGTACTGCATCGTGCACTTTGAGGATTTGATATGGCCCATTTTGTTTCTTGTTTTTGAATATATTGTACCTGGCTAAATGCAACAGGGTAATTTACACATAAATTTTAATTCTTTTTCTGTAAAAAAAAAAAATTGATATGAAATATTAACTGACCAAATTAATGGAATTTTCAATGTGCCTATAGAGTTGGAGCTCTGATACCACAATAATGGCAGAAGTGTCCTCAAACACGTAATTTTATTAATAAGAAAAGCAATTAAATCTTGAATATTGCAAGAGTTTACACCTGAACAACAAAACACTCTTGCAATGAGCTATTTATAAGCTCAATGTCCTAACTACCTCTAATTATGGATCACTTATAAAATAACAAGTGTCCATTTACAATAAAAGCTATTCAAACAACTTACTAACAATTCTCCTAAATTAGAGCCTAAGATACGACACATTTATAGAGTTATATCTTTTAAAACAATATACTAATTCTAAATGTCTTCATTTAATAATTAAATATTCTAGATTAATAATTATTAATTAAATACCTTAAATTAATAATTATTTTATTCTAACTTAATAACCTATGATAATATTTATTTTGGATCATCTAACAGAAATTTTTATTCTTCAAGATAAAGTTATTCACAATCTCCCACGATGGCCTGATTATGGACTTTTTCAATAGAGTGAACTTGTATGAAGTGTTGCATGTCACTGTTTAGGGAATTTTCCCTGAAAATGATACAGAAAATACTACAATATGTGCACTTTCGGTTACGTTTTACGAAATTTAAATATCATTCATGTATAGGAAGTTAGGAAAATTTTTCGAAGGTCACCTATTTGAGATTAAATTTTATATTATGTAAAAATCCTAACTTCATCGGACCATATCTCTGAATATATAGTGAACCAAGATGTGAAATTTTACAGGGTGTTCATCGGGATTTTGAATCCTCATGGTTAAAATTTCATCTTCTTAAACTTTGTATAAAAAATGTTTTAGAGAAATTTCCTAAATGAACTATTTGTAGTAGTGAAACCCTATAATCAAAAGCTTTGATACCAAACAATATGCAAACAACTCACAAAATGATAGATCAACAACTTTAAAATTATCCTCTTTGAGCGAGAAACCTTCTTTATATTACATAGATGAATAATTATTGGATTATACAAATGATAAGACCTCCTTGGTATATATAGGAGTCTATGGGGTCACAATATAATCATATCCTACATAAAAATAATAATTTAAGGGCACAACAATAAAAGTAGTGGGCTTGCATTGGGCACAACAATAACAACGTGGGGGATACATGCACACAATAATAACAATAGCGTCTACTAACATTGACAATGAGGGGAATACACTAGTATTATAGGAACCTAACAAAAAATCGTATTAGCTCTAAAAATATGGTTAATACCATAAAGTTTACAAATTGTAATTATGTTGAGTTAGAGAATAAGAAACAAAAGAAAATAGAAAGAGGAAGCACAAGTTGGGAACGTTGGTTTGAGTTTGTTAACAGTCACACTACACATGTGCCTAAACCATTGTCATATTGGAAAGTTAAATGTGATGTTTCTATTCCATGCCCACAAAAATAACATGGTGGTTGTGGAAATAATTTGTTAGAGTTAACGAGCATGTTTGAATCAAATTGTGTTGCAGAACTTGAGGAGAAAGAACGAAAACATGTCAGTAGTTGTGAATTGTCAGAGATGTTAAGGGATTCCTAACAATGTCCTTTGTGCTTCAAGCATAATTCTCAGGATAAGATTGAACATTTTGATCATTTTAGTAGAGAACCTAATAGGAAGGATATCAACAACAATTATGTGTATTGTCCAACTATTCAGGATATTGAGTGTGAGAATATTGAACATTTCAAAAGATTTGGATTAGAGGTGAGCCTATGATTGTAGGAAATTTGTTGGATGGTATATTAGGATTGAGTTGGGAGCCAATGGTCATGTAGTGAGATTTCATAGAGAATACTAAAGGAAATTTTTTGGAAGAGAAAAACAAAATGAATGTTATTGATTACCTGGATTGATATACAACAGTATTTTCTTTTAGTTCCTTTTAGATATATTCTTTTTAAATTTATGAAAAAATAATATCTTGAATTATAACATGTCAGCATTTAACTTTCGATATGTTTATGTTTTCTTAAGAAGATTGATTTTGTATGGTGATTTCTTCACCTCTTATATCAATCTCATTGTAGTTTAGCTACATCTGGATACAATTTTGAGTTCACCTACATGAGTGTGCATGATATTTATAGTGTTATAATAAATCAACTATAAAAAAGTAAGTTTTCTATATAAAATGTTGCCATGGAAGGAATATTTTTCATGTATCCCATCAATTCTTTACCAGCGGTGCCTTCCCACTGCATATCCTTAGACCCCACCAACTACTTATGAACTCTAATCATCTATCCACTTGAGAACTTGGCATAGATCCCTATGTTTGACATTAAGCTAAACTTATTTATGTTCTATGTGGAGACCATTTGGCCATCCATTGTAAAGAATAGATATTCTTCCTCATGATAAGGATATATATGTTTATTTTTAGCTTGTAATTATTCTTTGAAAGGATATAATATTGAAGTTAGAATTAGACATTCTCCCAAAAGAACTAAAGGCTTTGATAATGTTATTTGGTGGGTCAAATTTGAGTGATTTTCCTCACGGTAGAGGTAGTTCATACTATTAACCTCCTAATATTTATTTTTGAATTTTGCAAGAGGGAATTTGCAAAGGAATATAGTGATTAACCACTTTGTGTTAAGAAAAAATGTGGTGGCTCTCTTTCAAAATAGGTCACTTGTTGATAATTGGGTTGATGTTTAAGCTGTGATGTGAAGGGATTAAAGACACATTTCATGTGGTAGTTATAAAAATTTTATTAGGTGATACAAATGGAATATAGATTTTTGGGAAAGATATGAACATGGATTGAAGATAATGGAAAACAACGATGAGACTGAATTGTGGAATTGGAAAAGGAAGACAATATGAGGGAAAATGAAATGTGACCAATAACCTCTACAACTCTATGATTATATAATGGAGAACCTAGGATTCATCTTGGAAATATATAAGCAGAAGTTAAATAAATAGGTGACTTGTTGTACTCACAGGTAACGGTTATCAAGTTGGAGGTATAGAAGGATTTTAAATAAGCTAAGCATATGGATTTATGAGATCAAAAGGAAAAAGTGAAAGGAGTTAATTTCTTATGGAAAGTTTTGGGAGCTTATCAATCTTTGAAGGAGACTGCTCCAAGGATCAAAGGAATGAAGGAAATATTTCGCCATATATCTATCCAATGAAGTTCCATGGAAATGTAAGAACACTACTTAGGGAGGGAATACGTATATTATTTTAAGAGTGTTTTAAAATCAAACCAATGCAAGGAGGTATCAAATATCTATGGTGTAGATTTTTGTGGGACTAAAAGATGACTTAGAAAATTGTTTGGCATGTCAAGACAAAATTTTGTGCAATTTTTTGGAATGTGTCTTGTATTGGTAATGGAAAATGCCATATTTTTATAAAACATCACTAGACAATTTGAAAAGTGAGTGAAGGGTAAATTTATCAGTGACTAAAAATAGCATGTACTTGCTATGGATTAATTCTTTCATATTAAATGACATCGTGTTTATGTAGTTGCTACATTAAGTATAGGAAAAAGAGGAAAATCCAATAATAGCTAAAGCTTGAGAAATTTATGATGACTTGAATCAAAGATATACCACTATTCAATCATGCTTTATATGTTGGTTTTGGAGGGTATAAAATTGATATTTAATTCCAAAATTATCTTAAAATTCGTCATAAGAATTTACATCATATTCAATGTAGGTTTATAGTTTCTTGCTTGTGTTTTCATTTTGACTATTAGTTGCTAGGGTGTGTTACTTTCAATCATGAGTAGGATGGTTATCTTATATCATCTTTTGTAATTATAGATTCATTCCATACGACATACAACATTATTACATTATTTCCAACATATTTGTAGTATTTTTTTCCAAATTGTAAGCTTCATCTTTTCCATGCCATCTTCACCTTTTTTACAAGGCTCGATTAGAGAGATTAATGTTATTTTATAATATTATGATCTTGGAAATTTATCCATAATTGACCATAGCCTTTGCATACGAGCAATGCACAATTTTAAGATACTAATTTTAAGTTTGCATCCCCTAACATGCATAATTGAATGCTTTGAGAGGCATATTGGGGCATGTTACCCAACCACATGTATGGCTAACCATATGAGAAATGTTTTCTTATATAATGCAATTTTCTAACCAATTGTCATACATTATTTATTATATGTTGTCGTTTTCTTTCCATTTGTTTTCACAAGTTATCTACAAAGTGAAATTTTTAAATTGTAACTTAGTTGGCATGATTGTGCCTAGGATTTTCGTGAAGTTCAAATACTAAGTTCCTTAGATACTCTTTTCTATGTTGACATTTTATTTTCTTTTTTATATAGGTGATCTAGCCACATACTGGCCACTATCGCCCAACTGAAGAAATATTTTTCGAGTTTTCTGATTTTCATTGGGAAATTGACATTGGCATTGCTAATGTTGAGGTGTATGTCGTATAAATCCTTTATCTTATACTTTAACTTATATTAAAGTGGCCATAATATTTGATGTCTTATAATTTGCATTGTACCTTCTTTAATTTTCAAAAGAGGAACTTAGTATTGATGGTAAGATGCAGGAATTGAAGAAAGAGGAGAACAATAAAACTAGAGCAACAAATGCAGAAAAAGAGAGAGAAGGGAATTGGTATAGTGATATCCTTAAATTCAATATCTTGCATGAGACACGTACATACATATTGATGGTCAAGTATTTAGAATTAATGAATTCACTTGCAATTCATTCGCAACACAATGAGAATGTTTTGAAGTAATGAAACAATATGTCATGTGTAAATTGTAGTTCAACCAATAATAAGTTGGAAACTCATATCGTAATACATGGAATCCCATATAATATAATGGATTGTAAATTCCTGTGGTTAGGTTCTTTAGAATCTGAACTCGGATATTCCACAGTTTTCATCTTTGCTTTGTTGATGTTTTACTTGATATTATTTAGTATTGTAATTAACACATGTAACTTTGTGTTTTCATACTAGATGAACACACACATTGTATGCCATTTTTTTTAATTTTAGTCACAAAATCATACTAATTAATTTATGTTGATTAATAATGAACACATAAAATGATTTATGTTGTGTACTCGATTGGTTTCCCATCAGGCATGCCAATAGAAAAGCTTGTTACTCCTTATAATAATTATTCAAATAATTAAGTGATGAATAACAAACAAAAAAATGGATGTTGTAGATTTTATTATGATGGACATTTAATAAGTATAATAATGTTAGTTTCTATGGATGTCCATTTCCCTAAAACTTCTTTATAAAAGGTATGCTATAAAATATTTCAAATGCAATATGACTTAATATATAATAATATAAGTTATTTAAGAGGCATGATATATGTAAATAATATAATTGAAATAAAAAATAATAAATTAATAAATGGAAGTTATAAAGGAAGCAACATGACTTTTTAAAATGGAAGTAGAATGTGGCTCTAAAATGGAATTAAAATTCGACATTAAATTGGAGGCCATACTTGGGGCTATTAGTAGCTCTAAATATGAAGCCAAAATGGTTACTTAAAAAGAATCAAAATTACAGGCTGATGTTGAAGAAAATCTCGACACTAAAAGGACATAAACCCCGGACCTAAAAAAGAATCAAACCCAAGCACTAAACAAGAAGAAAATCTTACAACTAAAAGGAATCAAACCATGAGGATAACAAGAAAGGAAACAATGAAGCAACAATGGAAGGAAAACTAGAAGCACACCGGAGGCAATTTGGAAGGAAAAATTGACATTACCTAAGAAGAAGAAAAATAAATTTAGGTAGCAAACAAAGAATTAATAATGGAAGCAATACTAGCAGCCAAACTTGGCATTCCCTAAGACAAAAACAAATAAGGAATTCAGGTAATAAACCAAGAAGTAATAATGGAAGTAATATTAGAAGCAACAAAAAACACTATAATGGAAGCCATATTAGAAGTTAAATAAGGTTCCATAATGGAAGCAAAGCAAGATGCAACAAGTGATGCCATATTGGAATAGAAACTCAAAGCTAAAAACGACGTTATAATCGAAGCATAACTTGGCATAAATTAGGAAACGAAAAAGGAAGCTAGTTTCCATGTCATACTAGAAGAAAAATAGGGAGCACAATTGGGAGACAAACTAGAAGTACAAAGGAATGCAATAATGGAAGAAATAATTCTTGGTGCTAAAATCAATAGTATTTCTAATGCTATTATGGGTGATATTTCTGATGCCTAAGTGAAAATGGATTGAAGTAACGAGTTTTGGGCCACTAATTGAATTAATTTGCAGGCTCAAATACACTAAATTTTGACGCTATTTCGAGCACTGATGGACTATTTTTTGTAGTGATTTTTCAAAGTTAAACAATTTAATTTTCATTGGTTAAAGCTAAACTAATAGTTATCATGTAACAAATTTATTTTTAGAGTCCTCCCTTAGCATGGAGTAATAATGATTCCATAAATTTTTTAAAATTTAACTAATAACAACATAAAAAATTAATATCTACAATAAACTTCACCATGCATATTCACCCCAACAATACCATGGATATTATTAAATTATAA
The DNA here is from genome assembly GCA_000404065.3 of Pinus taeda. NCBI lineage: Eukaryota > Viridiplantae > Streptophyta > Pinopsida > Pinales > Pinaceae > Pinus > Pinus taeda. Next base: position 21,378 of record APFE031075557.1, on the reverse strand, counting down.
ATAGGTTTTGTTACAATACCATGGGCCAATACCATGGCTTATCAATACCTCATGCGTAAAAACAATAACTCATTTCATAATCAAAATTTAAAATGTAAAATATATTAGACATTAAATGCATCATTAATTACACAAAGTGACAATTCTTGGTCATATTGATGGAAGGGGGAGAGGGGGCAAGAGGTAGATATAGAGAGAGATATGGAATGGGCATAGAGGCGGGGAGAGAGAAGGAGAGATTAAAGGATATAGTGACACAACTAAATGATAGAGAGAGAGAGAGAGGAATCAAGAGAGATATGATGGGAGGGGAAGATAGAAGGCAAGAGGGAGGAAGAGACGGAGATGGAGTTGGAGGGGGACACAGTGGGAGGGAAGAACACATCCATATAACTATAGTGGCGGAGGGAGAGGGGGTCATAAGGGAGAGATGTAGAGAGAGTGACGGAGAGAGGAGAGGAAGGAATATAGAGAGAAGGAGATGAGAGAGAGATGGAGAGAAAGGGAAAATAGATAGGGAGACATATAGATTGAAGGGGGAGAGTGGGGGAGAGATATAGGGAGAGAGGGAGGGAGATAGTGATAGAGTTGGAGGGGAGAGAGAGAGAGATAGATGGGGGGCAAGATAGATGTAGGTAGTAGTGAAAGCGAGAGAGGGGACTTCAGAGAGAATGACAGAGGGAGGGAGAGAAATATGGAGTTGGAGGGGGGAGAAAGAGGGAAGGCAAAAAAATATAGATATAGATATGGAGAGAGAGAGTGTGACAAGGGAGAGATGGAAAGAGTGTGAGTGAGAGAGGAGAGGAGAGAAGAGAGAGAGAAGGAGATAGGGAGTGAGATAGTTATAGATTTGGAGGGAATAGAGAGAGATAGAGAGATAGAGGGAGGTGGGAGACAAAGCAAGAGAGAGAGGAAGGAGAATATATAACTCCAGAGAGGTAAGGAGAGAGGGAGGGAGAGAGAGACAGAGTAGGAGGGGGAGAGATAGGAAAGGATTAAGAAATACATAAAGAGAGAAAGGTGGAGAGAGAGTGAGGATTCCAAGGGAGAGATGGATAGAGAGTGAGCGAGAGAGGAGATTGGGAGGGAAGAGCGCGAGAGAAGGAGAGAGATAAGAGGAGACAAGGAGAGAAGGGGAAGAGAGAGAGAGAGAAGGGGGAGAGAAAGAGAGGGAGAGATAAATATATAGATCGATATCGAGAGAGAGAGAGAAAGGTGGATAGATATGGAGATAGATTGTGTATGTATGGTAGGTGAGATAGAGAGGAAAAATGTGAGAGACAAATGAATATACATATATAGATGGCGGGGGTAGAGAGATGGAAAAGAGAGAGTCAAAGATAGCTAGGGAAGCAGAGAGATATATATGGAGAGAGGGAGTTATTGTGTTTTATGGGTGAGATAGAGAGACAAAGAAGTAGAGATGGTGAGAGATAGAGGGAGTGACGGAGTGGAAGAGAGAAAGGGAGAGAAGAACAGAGAGATATAGGGAGTGAGGAAGAGAGAAAGAGAGAGGGGGGAGAGAGGGAGATGGAGAGAGAGAAGGAGAGAGGGAGGGAGATACACACAAAGATGAAGGGAGAGAAAGAGTGAAGAATAAAGAGACACATAGGTAAATACATATTTTACATAGTATTATATATATTGAAAGTTATTAACCATAGATAAGGAGGAAGTAGTCTTTTTCAAAAGATAAAAGAAGTTGGTTTTAGAAATCCAATAATATTTTGGTTTTTCGCGGAAATAGATGCATTCATTTCAGTGTAGATGTCGATTTCTGATCATATTTGATTGATTGCACTCAATGAATATATTTCAGTGTAGTTTTTTATTTCTAATTCTCTTTCATTGTGTGCACTAGATGCATTGATTTTAATATAGATGTTGATTTCTTATACTAAATCTATTGATTTCAATGTACATGTTGATTTGTAACCATATTTTATTTCATGCACTAGATGCATTGATCTAAATGTATATGTTGATTTCTAATCTTATTTGATTGTTTCCACTAGATCCACCGAGTTTTTATTAGATGTAAGTAGATGCATGATGTACATTAATTTTAAAGTAATTAGATTAATAGTTTGCATTGATTTCAGTGTAAGCACAAAAAAACTATTGACTAGGTGCATTGATTTTTGTGTTACAATAATTTAACTATAAATAGAACTTGAATTTTCATCTTAAATAAAATGTTCACTTATCTAAATTGTTTGATTCTTGAAACCGTAAACTATTTGTAATTTACTACATTCTTATTATTTTCATTTTCCATAGTTCAACCTTTTTAGTCACTTTGGATTCAAAGAAAGTAATAAAAAGTGACTACCATTGAAACTTACTTGGGGTTAACACTCCATAAATCACAATGATTAACATTGGAAAGAGCTACTATTAATATTGGAGACCCAAAGAGACAACGTATATTTACTACAATAGCTTGACTTACAGATTTGAATGTTACACATTTTCAACTACCCTTTTCATATGGTCGATAAGAAAATATGGAAAAACCAATAGGGCTGACAATAAGACCTGTAGAACAAAATAGTTTGAGAATATCACAATAAAGGCTATTTGCAATTGACTGTATTCTTATTATTCACATTTTCTATTGTTCAAGAGTGGCACACATTGTCACTGTGTATTCAAAATTTTTATTTCATCATTTTTCATCATTCAAGTTATTAACCATCTCTATCATTTCAAAAAACTAAGGTAACTAAATAAATTTAAAATTAAGATAACAAATATTTAGCATATTTAAAATGATGTCACTACACATGACTAACGAACCTAGAAACCTAGATCCATCTTAACTTTGGATCTATGAATTGTTGGGAGAGTCAAATTTCTAAAGATTCAAAGCTTTACTCAAATTTTGCAGTCAAAAAAGAGGTTTCCACATCTAGAGATTTGATACCTCCTTGATTTGATTGTCTCTATACTTAATAAAATTTTGCACTAAAAAAAAGAGAATCCTCTTGAGATTTGATCCATCTCTATGAGTAATAAATGTGAAATTAAGATAAATCTATGCTAACTATAAATTACAATAATAAATTGTGATTTCACATGAGCAACTTTATTCAATACAAGTACATATATAAGATTGTTAAAAACATGAATAATGTTTAAAAAAAAAAAATTTTAATAAAAATTAGGTTTCCTACATAAAACTTTCTTCATATCCAAAGAAGAGTTAACAAAATTCTTTATTATGGTCATTATTTTATTTTAATATATTCAGACATTTTAGCTTATTAATCAATTGAATCAAAACATGTTAGATCGCTGTTTTACACGATGGCGACTGACCAAAGGGAATTTTCCCAATGCGATAGACGGAAAATATATCAGTTAAATACAATCCGGAGGATTAGGCTAATTAATTAATTGAGTCAAAACAGATTGGGCAGGAAGATAGATCACTGTTTTACACGATTACAGCTGAAGTACAGCGACTGACTCCCGATCCGATGGACGGAAAATAATTTTGTAACGCTCTTAAATTCATTTCCTCATCGAGACTTATTAAGACAAAAATTGTTGTTAAACTTACCCAGAATTTACACAAGCCCCGACCATGGCGGAACTAGACACGATTTACACATTAAGCCAACAATTAAAACATTTGAAATGGTACTCTTGGAATCAGAGGCTCCATACATAGATTAATGGAAACAATTGCATAGTATTGTTAATTATTGACATTACAATGTTTATTAGAATTACAGAATGATCGAAGAAACAAAGAAAACTGAAACGAGTGGCAGCATGACAAATTGTTTCTTCAGGGAGGGAAACACAATTATATAAAATGTATCAGCACGTGGCTAGAAGTTGGGATGCTTCACTTCCTTATGAGATTCCTTCTTTTCGTGATGCTCGTGGAAGACGTAGCCCCCTGCCCCCACTGCGGCTGTTGCCGCAATTTCCTCTGCAATCTTGTGCTTGTGCGCATTCTCTGGGTCCTTCTTTGCTTGACGTTTCTCGTACTGCACACCGAACGACCTAATTAATAATACGATGATGGTATAGGTAAACGCTATAAGTCCGGAAAATATTTCATCTAGTTCATCAATTCACGATAAATTATTCTAATTCAGATTTTACAAAACGATTAATACCTTCGATCAATGAAAAACAATTGACATTATCATCACTAAAATTGGAATAAAGGAATAAGAGAGATATATACAGTACAGAATAAGAAGGATATATACAGTACCAGTGCAAACGTTCCAGCGGCTACTGTTCCCAGTTCACCTAAATGCTCCATTCGTTTATGATGCTTCTCCTCCTTTACCGCTTTCTCGTACGGCGTCGCTTCTGGGACGGCATTCTGGCTCTCGTCTTCCTTGTCATGGTGGTGGAAATGGTGGTGGTGCTGGTGTTTATTCTCAGACATCCTTTAAAAAATTCCAATTACAACGGATTGCGACGAAATTGAGAAACTGACTTGTACACCCTCACAATGACCAAAACAAAACTGAATTAGATACCAAAGGAATGGAAGGAGATGAAGAGATTGGCTCGTACTCTCTCACGAAACTCAAATTGTTCAACAGATTAGATTGAGGAGATGGTAACGAAGTGGTGTTCTATATATAGCCAGAGTTGAATATTAAACACACAATACCGTGTGGAAACAGTGTTCACGCGTGAGTGTAGTTACCAGAATGGCCGGTGCGACCATATGGTCCCTCCTTACCCGAAGGAGTTTACCGCCCAGAAACGTCCGCTTGATCTAAGGCGCCATTAATTTCTTATCCTGAAAATGATATTTTAATTATTAGTAAAATAGTATCGTGATTAACCAGGCAAGGGAGGCATGTCTAGAGTAACGTGGACCTGCGGCGTAATATTTGTTTTCTTAAAAGTTATGCATTACTCCCGAACAACCAGAACAGCCAGAACAGATTACCTGGGGCACGGTACGCTGATTATTGTTTATATATATATATATATAATATGCAAAACATGGGACAGCATGTAGTATATGCATGTTGTTTGTAATCTGTCTGTAATTAATTAAAAGTTAGACTTTCGAGACCTTTGTGGGAACCAGGCATTTTCCAAACAGAATCGGAGATGGGTTCTTCGATTCTTCTCTCGGTGGGTTATGTCACGATGTGATATTACTTTTCAAAATGGTTGGTAAAGTTTATTTTATTTTTATTGGTTACAGATTTTTTTTTAGATTTTTTTAGAGGGTGGGAAAATATATTATAATTTAGTTGTTTAATCCGTAGTGAGGATAGTCATTTTTGGCTGTTATGAGTAGAGGCAAGGTGACTCACTATTTGAAATATTCTGCTGTAGTTCATAAAGGGTAAACTTTCACACTTACCACATGCCTCTAAGTCTTAAGCTATTTCTTTAAATCATTAAAAAAAAAAAAAAAAAAATTTAAATAAACATAATATATAGCACTATGTTAAGTTATGATATTCTAAAAAATTTTGCTATTTTCGTTATCATCTATTTTTTTTTAATTTGTGAAAAATTAGTACTAATTTTTATTTTTATTTGTGTGATTTTGATTAAGATTTTTTTTGGAGTTAAATTGGTTTAGAATTAGATTGAAATTCTTAAAATATTATTTGTGTGTATCTTTAAGTTACATTTATATTTGACATTTCTATTGAATTTGTAAAAATTTAAATATCAGAATAATAGTTAGTAAAGATTTATTGGTTATTTAAATTTTATAACGGAAATAATTAAATTTTATTTAGTTACTTAAAAACGTTTTTACAATAGAATAGAATATTGAAATCATTAATTTCTTTTTGATAAAATAAAATAATAATCATTTTACAATCGAAACAATCAAACTGCTTGAGTCTTCCACAGATATTTACAGGGAAACGTTGAATAATTGAAGTAATAATTTTTTTTGTTATGTTATTTTGGAAAGAATAGGAAAACATTGACCTTCTGACTTTACTACACATCCGTGGGTATACCGAACCACACAGAAGTTTCGTTTCGAGATCTATGACAGTGCACTTCAATTTGATTATTTGTTATCTTAAAGAGAGGTTTTTTTAAATCATTATAAAGCTTTAAGCTTCAATCTTGGTACGTTTATGAACGTTGTGTCTGGAACATAATCAGGTTGTATGGAATATTTTTCGTCAAGTGTATGTTCTTTATTAAAATTATGGTCTCGTGATCAATAATGTGTTGAGAGTTTTGATATTATCATTACTTATTTTATATATATATATATATATAACATTTTTCAAGAATTTATAACAGTTGCTGGAATTGTAAATAGTTGTTTGCACTTGTTTGGATGAAGGATAAACGGTAATAAATAGTTTTCAAGGTAAAGGGTAAAACTGTACATTGATCTATATGAAAAACTGTAATCTCACTAATTATATAGTTGAATTCTAAGATAGTTATCTCCAAAATTAGAATATTTAAACTTACAATTCATTTATTAAAATAAAAAGATAATAAAACAGTAACCATAATAATAATAAACTTAAAAAACAAAACAGTCACAAAAGTTATAAAAGTACATTTAATTAAACCAAGATTACTTCATTTTATTATGTTAAGTGGATTTAGATAAATATAAAATAATAGTTTAAATAAGTAAATTGGTAGTATTGTGTAGAAATTTTGTGCATTATAATTAGATATTGGATGAGTTTTTGATTTTAACTTTATATTGATACATAAGTTTATATAATTTAAAATTTAATTTGATATATTTAATGTGCAGAATAAATATTGATTATTATATATATATATATATATAAAACTGTGTTTTTATTTTCAAAAATGACACAAGAATATTATAAAAAATTCTTGATTTCTCAAATACCTTAGATAGATCAAACATCTCTTCATAAAAACTTTTTTTTAATGGAAAATGACTTACACAAAAAGTATTCTAGTCTTATGTGGACAAAATTCTTATTGAGAAGGCTTTACATAAGTTTCTTCATCCCTTATATCCAACTATTTGATTCATCAAATTGCCTAAAAATTGTGCATTATTTATCTTTGCACATTCTTCCTCTACACGACACCTTTCCCCACACATATTTTTGATACAAAGCTTGACCCCATATCTCTACACATACCTTTCTTCTAAACATGAGACTTTGCATAATCCATTCATCCACACTCCATATCATTACTAAACATCAATTGTGTATAGCACATGTTGGAAAATTAGTCTACCACCTTTTCTCTCTTGCACCTGTTTTTTCTCATTTTGAGGTCACTTAAAGCATCAATAAAGGAAATTTATCTCTAGGGAAACATTATCATGAAAATCTATCTCCAAGGAAACATTATGGAAATAATACTTCTTGTTTATCTAATGAAAATGTATTTTCACCCCTATTGTTATGTTTCATCCGTAGCTCTTCCACGACATAGATATTTAATATAGCCAAAAACATTCAAATAAGAGACACTTGAATTTGTTCAACTCCATGATTCATGAGGAACTTTACCTTTCATGGTATTTGCTGGAGATGTGTCCAATATGTAGACTGAACATGCAACAACTTCAGCGCAAGAACAATTGGGAATTATTTTAGCTTTGAGAATCCTCCTTGGTGTTTAGAAACCAAGTACTAGTAGATAATAATTGATTTTTCGTAACTTGATAATTAGTTGTGAGTATTTGTTGGAATATTATTAATTATATTATATTTTCTTCACCAAGCAATTACCAAATGTATAAAACATGAATATCGCCAAAAGACAATGGAGACAACAAAGCTACAGAAAAACCCCACAAGGGGGAAAATCCAAACAATGCTTCTTATAGAATCAGATTAAAATGACATATCCAAGAACCAAGACCAAGACTAAGAGTGTCAAAAAGTTTCCAAGTCATCCCTCCAAGTCACCTCCAACAAGTCAAAGTCAACAAAGTGAATGCTCGTCAAATCTTTGAAATTTTTGTCAAATTTTAAAGAATATTTTCCTATAATGAATGCCGAATTTCTGCCCAACAATGTGTTGGGAAAAATATTAAGGGGTGGGAGGGGGGGTGAGTGCGTGAATTAGTATTTTAAATCCAAGCTTACGAATTTGATATTCTGAAATATGTATGCTACTATTGTTAAAGCAATTTGCATACTCATGCTACTTCATATAAGGAAACCACCGTATATCCAATTTACTGATTTTTCTCATATATGAGTATATTTTATCATTTCACGATAAGATTACTTTTAAATATGTAGTAAAGAACATAAGAAATCATAGTAAATGTGAAACACACATGGAACACTAGGATTTTAGGTGAGAATTTTAGGTGGAAACCCAATGTAGGAGAAAACCATCGTTGTTGTTCTCTCTATCTTCTTACTTATGATATAAAGAAAAATATTGCGATTGTACTAATGCAGACTGTTGTCAACCCATAGTAACCCACTTACAGAAAGCTATAACCTTCTCATCAACCACTGAAAGCAAGCTACAAACCCCTTTTTGGGTGTGTATTATATTATTTCCACCACTAGACCCATGAATTGTACATTGTGCAAAGCATAACAGGGGGCTGACAGCCCCCCCTGTTGGGGGGTTTGTAGGGGGGTGGTAGCCCCCTTACACGAGGTCTAGGGTAGCACCATGGTTAGTTTTTTTATGTGAACCCAATAATAGCGAGGAATACCAAAGGATGGGGGGGGACCCATAGATGGTGGGAAGACCTACCCATCATTTTGTGGATGTGTTTTTCAGATGGTTTTGGACATGATGGTTTTCTGCCCATGGTATTTTGTACATCCAGTTAAAGGATCTAAGATTATGTTGTCATCTAGGGTTAATAGATTAGGGTGTATGAATCATTCAATAT
>APFE031075557.1:0-12249 GCA_000404065.3 Pinus taeda | reverse complement strand
TGGTTTCCAGATCGCACGAAAAATATTTGTGTACATTTATTTTCTATTCTCACCATTGTTTGTTTTTCTATTTGAAGAATTTGTTTGCAGGTAATTTTTGTACAGAATTAAAAACTACATTTGGTATTAGAGTTGTTTCAGATTAAAGGGGACGCCTTTGCTGTTGAAGGGTTTTTCTAAGACCCTATTGTGGCCACAACCACCACCCTATTAAAAACTGCTCTGGTAGCAAATTTGAATCGGTCCCTTAGAAGTTTCTTCTTTCATTTGTCCAAATGATAACTCTCTGAATGATCTATTTTTATCCCAGGGATTTCAACTAATCTTCAATTCTTAGTGGTTAAGGCCTCGTAATAAACGTCTGCGGTAGGATTCATTTGTAACCCGATCTAGCCTTTAATTCATTTCTTTCATCAAGACTTATTCAAAATCATAAACCTTCTACTACATCCTTATTTCCATAGAAATGCTTTAGAAATAGAAACACTCCACATGCACATAAATATTTCCTTTTCTGGCTTGCCTCAGTCTTCACACATTTTGCAAGCTTTTATCACTTATCGCAATCACTGGTCATCTCATTGCATACCATATTGCATGTTGCATTGATCAAGGGAAAAGGCTTGTCTCTCATGAATAATTGTGATGTGATCAAGTCTCCAGTCACATAGGATATCGAAATCAGCACTCTCAACCTGCGCATCGACCCAAGCTTCAATGTTCCACGATACTCTGGACCCACCAAGATTATTAATCATGGCACATATATTTTTCAGGTCTGCTCCCCAATCGCAAATTACAATCAGCTGAACCCGAGGCCCATACACAAGGCGTTCCATGATATGGCAGACCCGCAGATATTATTAAGCGCATCATATATATTTTCATGTCCGGAGCCCATCGCAAATCACAATCAGCAGAGCCCAAGGATTATACATAAGGTGCACCGTGATATACCAGAATCGTCGGGACTATTAAACGCAGCATATATATTTTTCAGGTCCAGCGTATCACTAATCACAATTGGCAGATGACAAAAGTGAAGCCCATGCGATATATGAAGCGGTGATGAGCGGACCTAGCGATAATTATACATCCAGGTGCATAATATTTGAAGTCTAGCCCTATGGTCCGACCGCGAGTCTTCCTGTGTTTTCCTATGTATCCGATAAAATAATGTGGTCTGGGTTTTCAAAGGAAAATCCCATAAGGCGTGATGTGATGAGCGGGCCCGTTGTGATTATTAACCATAACACATATATATTTCGGGTTTGGCCTATCGCAAAGCACAATCGACAGAGCCCAAGGCTTGAACATAAGGTGTGATATGATTAGCAGACCTGACGATGATTATAGATCCGAGGTTATACTATTTGAAGTCCAGTCTTATGGTATGGTTGCGCGTTTTCCCAGGTATTCCCATGTATTTCGATAAAATGTTCTGCTCCGAGTTTTCAAAGGAAAATCTCGTAGAGTGAATGGACAGCTTTTGAAGCATTGTCAAAGCAATCGTTGAGTAAAAATGAATATTATGGGCAATGAGAATACGTGTCTCAGTAGGTTTGGTGGTTTGATAATTATAGTTTCTCTGCGTTGCATGATTAAATAGAAACTGTGGTTGAATGAAATGTTTGTTTGTGAGCATGTTTGGCATATTTCTCATAATCATAGCTAATATGAATTATTGCTGCAGGTGAGTTCGAGTGGACCCAGTAGCGGATAAAGGCAATTTATATCAAGATGACACCTCTGCACCACTGGTGTCGATATTGAAAAGACATATTTTCTAGAAAGGGATATGAACCGCCATAGTGAATAATGGAGGCATGGGCCATGTCAAGAGGAAGCACAACATTGATACATCAAGATGTTATTACCTCCAAACACACCTTCAATCATGTCAGATGTGGGATGATGAGCGTAGTGTCTTCAGTTTCCTTCAGGAAATCATAGGGAATAACATCCACTCAATACAGGTGTGAAGGGATGACACGTAGTCATTTTCTGTTAATCAACATATATTCATCTTCACAGGAAATGAAGTGTTCCATCAGATATGTCCTCTATGTGTCAGTGGTTACACCGAATCTTCTACGATTATATATTCTGATTTGTATATTGAAAAAAGGAGGGAGGTGAAAGTTTAAGGGAGACTGAGGGTCAGTTCCTTATGCATAAATATTACCTTCGAAGATGAAGGGAGGACATTTTTTGGGCAGAATGGATTTGGATTTATTGTGCTAATAAAGAAGACTGTTTGGCTGATAAAGAGCCTTTTTTCAGATTCATTTGTCTCTTCTTTCATGTGTTTAGAATCAAGATGTTGTCGGTGGCATAAATATAAATGTGATTTGTCTCAATGTGCATATTGATAACATACAGTTCATGGCTAGTCTTGGTTACTCAAATATTATTTGTTACCATGGTTAATTCATGAGCGAATAGTGATTTGAGACCTTGTTAAACATCAGTTGCAAGTTTTATTTGTATGGAAAGGAATGTTTATTCCTGTATATGTAATTAGATTGCAATTAAGATTTAATACAACCTTGTTCATCTGTGAACCGATAACTGATTCATTAGGACTTGGAATCTATATATGATTTTTAACCTCAATTTGTTATGCTCCTGTAGGACACATTAGAATATTTAGGACAAGCATAAGTAGTTAGAGTTAGTGTAGATAAGATTTGATACATATAGGTTAGTTGTTTCTTTTATTGATTTAATTGAAGTCTTCCTCCAACAAGAAATCTTTCAATATCTATAACAGTTTATGGGATCCTTTAAAACCCGTTAGAACTAGCCACTTCAAATGAAAGCATATCTAATTGGGGTCTACAATCGGGTTAGTTCCCCTTGTTGGCATAGTGAAAATTCACCCCATCAACAAATTGGCACTAGAAGGAGGGCTTGAACCACTGTCCATAGCTTTTTATGATTTCATCTATAAATTTCATGCATGGATTTGAAAAGATTAATGCATGGATCGTAAAGGTAAAAAAGATCCTTCCTCCCATTTGGAAAAGCTTCATTTCGAAGAAACAGAGATCCCTCTAAGTCTCGTGCTTGGGTTACCTAAAGAAGAGACACTGTGGGATTATCTTGTCACTCAGGAACAGCCAGTCAGAGTACTTACTCGAGCTTACACTTGTTCCGTCTCTCAGCTCCCCATATTTCACTTTTACCTCTAACAACTAAAAGAAATCCAAGGATCTGTTCCATAAAAGAAGATACATCTGCAACCCCGTCTGTTAAAGATATTGTGTTAAAGTCCTTGCAAACTATCGACACTCCTTAGGAAGAAATTCCTGAGGATCCATTCCCTGAAGGTAATCCTTGGCCCGATTTGGGAAATCCTAATAAAGAATGCCTCGAAGAAACCTTCAATCCGAACCTCCCTATCCATAATATGCCTAACGTTCCTCTTCCAGGTGGGAATCAGCTTCAACCGAGTGGGAACCAACTCCCACCTCCTCCAGGAGCATTCCCTCCCTGGCTCGGTCAAGATGTTGTAGTGGAACCTGGGCAGGAGCATCCCTTACCCAAGAATGTAGAATGATTACTACCTAAATTTGACCCTGAGCAGGGAGACACTGTTGATAACCATATTCACTCTTTCTTCCTCATCGTACGCATGTTTGGGGTAGCTGATGAAGATGTAATATGTCTCTTCCTTTTTACTCTAATTGGTGCGACATCCACATGGTACTTTAAATTGAGAGTAGGATCTATCACCTCATGGGTCGCCTTTCAAGAGTCCTTTTTAGACAAGTTTGGGGATTACAAAACACCTACAGCCTTAGTTTTAGAACTATCCCATTTGAAAATGGGAACTAGAGAAAAGTTCAACGATTTTAACATCCAGTTCAACACTTTGTTCAACATAATCCCAACTAACGCTAGACATAATGAAGATGTGCTCATGGAATTCTACATTACTGCTCTCCCTATCCCTACTGTGATGTGGATCAAAAGGAGTAACGCACAAACCTTACAGGGTGCTATGAATGAAGCAATAAAAGTCGAGAATGAAATGATCAGTCTCACACCGTGTCATCATACAGTCAAAGAAAAGAAAGCCTCTCAATCATCCAAGAAGAATAATGGGAGTGATAACAAAGGGGCTAAAATCAAAGAGAAGGATACCAAAGATGTGGAATGTTTGCATTGGATCATTAAGAAATTGAAAAACACAATCATCAATATGAAAAGGAATTCTGGAGAGAGTACAAGTGGGAATGGAGGAGATTATAACAACAAAAAATCTTTCAAACCTTTCTATCATAAGAATAAAAATGGTGGTCATGGTCAACTTGCACTTCTTGCTCCACCCAATGAAGGGAATTTAAATATGGAAGAACTGGCTCTAGTCAGTTCGATCCTTAATAACGAAGAACCTAGAGTGGAGCTAGAGCGAGAACAAGGAAATGTGGAAGAATACCAAGTAGAAGAGCCCTTGGATGAAGAATCTCAAATCAATGTACTGCGGGATTTCTATACAAAAGAGAACAATGACGACGAAGGAGATAGTACAACAGAAATCTGCACTAATGAAATCCACACACAAAGTAAAGGGCCACTTGTGGGCATGATGAAGCCTATAGACTTGACAAAGAAAGGTGTTCACCCTTTGAAGGAATCTTCTCCCAAAGTTCCTGTTGAGAAGGGTAGACTTAGTGGTAATTCCAAGTGTACTCCAGTTGTAAACTATCCAGAGAAAGAAAATGCATCTCCAACTACAATGAAGGTGACATAGAATGGTAAACTCCCACCTAAGAATGGAAAAACCAGTATTTTTACTCTACCCTACCCTATTTATAACATTGATTGCAACATTGTGGATGATCTTAAGAAATCTCGAGCTAATATGAAATACTTCGATTTGCTAAAATTAACGCAGCAAAGAGATCTGATCTTAAAAGCTATGAATGAATGGAATTGCAAATCTCCCACCATTCTGAGCATCCAAACCAAGAAGTCAATGTCCAAACATGTTAGTACCCCCAGTACATCCCAACCACCATTAGCTATGGAAGCCACTCTATCAAAAATGGATCGAACCCCACAAGATGTCAGTGCAAGCATGATAGGAAGGAAATCAAAATCCATGACTCCACCTTTCCTTATCACATTTTTGATCATCAACATGAACATACACAATTCCCTGGTAGATTATGATGCCTCGTCCACTATTATGTCTTACACTGTTGCTAAAAGGCTTCATGTGATACTGGAGAAAACTAGAACTCGAATTATGCAATTAGACTGAACGAATGTGAAAGTAATTCGAGAATTGAAAGATATGTTAGTTCGGATTGCTACCAAACCATAGTACTCACAATTCATTGACATAGTAGTATTTCACACACCCAAGGCTTATGGAATGCTGCTTAGTAGGGACTGGTCAGCAAAATTGAATGGATATTTCTCAATTGATTGGTCCCATCTCTTGCTGCCTCAAAACGGAAAAGGTGATATGCTGAGGGTTGATCAAGAAATATACATGAAGTGTATGGTGACATAACTAAATTGCCCCAACGAACCTATAATGTTTACCAACTCTATCCTTGGGAATTACAGTTTCAATGTTTATGCCATCAAAATCTGTTTCAAAGAATTCCAGATATAGACAGTTGAAGAAACTTTGACAAACACAGAGTTGGAAGCTCTCCCCTGCAATCCAACTGATGAATTATCCTGTATTATAGTATATGATAGGACTAATTTTGTAGAAAGAAATTCAATTTATGTAACATTATATTCTATATTTTGGAAACTGTATTTTGATGGCTCTAATTGCCTTGAAGGTGCAGGTGCTAGGAGCATTCTCTTTGGCCCACAAGGGAACCAACATCTAATGGTCAGGTGGTTGGAGTTCACATGCATCAACAACATGGAAAAATATAAAGGCTTGTTGTAGGGCCTGAAGAAACCCATTGATATGAAGGTGAAAAATCTTAAAGCTTTTGGTGACTCATAGATAATTGTCAACCAAGTAAGGAAAAGGATACATTGCAATTCGACACACTTGGTAAGATACCAACATGAGGTATGGAGCTTAATTGATAATTCTGATTCTTTTAATATCACATACATACCTTGAGGGAAAAACCGAGATGTGGATCTGATGGCTAGTATAACTTCAAAACTTTTGCTTGATCTTATATTAAACAAGAATAAATATTATGTTGAATTGATTTTCAGACCATCCGTGCCTGATAACATCTCAAATTGGTAGGTGTTCGAAGATGATGAGCAAATCCTTGAGTTCCTGCACTGTGAGAAGACATTCAAAAATGTAGTCATTGAAGAAAAAGAGCATGACAGGCTTATGAATGAGAGGGAAGATGAGGAAAAAGATTATTCCAATATAATTCCCAAGTCATTTGTCAAGATGGAGCACTTGTATGACCTACATGATAAATTCAATAAGCCGACTAACTGCAAAACACATAGCTCATCCATGAAGTATGAATCGGTCAACCTTGGAACCAAAGAAGACCCAAAGATTATTAATTTAGTCTTAGGATGCTCTCCACAAGGAAGGGCTGGATTTGTTAAGTTGTTTAAAGAATATAAGGATGTCATTGCATGGACATATGGCGACCTAAAAACCTTTGATACTAGCGTTATGCAGCATGTGACTCTGTTGGAGAAGGATGCTAGGCCATACCAACAATAGCTTCGCAAGATACATCCAACCTTCGAACCATTGGTGAACAAAGAATTAAATGAAATGTTGGACGCAAAAATCATTTTCCATGTCAAGCATATCCATTGGGTAGCCAATATTGTACTAGTAAGAATGAAAAATGGAGACATCAGGTTATGTATCAATTTTAGAAACCTGAACAAAGAATCAGAGAAAGATAACTATCATGTCCCTTCTATGGAACACATTCTTTAGTGCGCTTTTGGGTCTAAAATGTTGTCCCTATTGGATGGTTTTTTAGGATATAATCAAGTGTTGGTGGCGAATGGAGATCAGCTCAAGACAACCTTCAACACTAAAGGGGGCACTTACGCATATCGTAAAATGCCTTTTTTGCGCTTATTAATGCGGGCGCCACATTCCAGAGAGCTATGGACATAGCTTTCCGAGGATTGATTAATAGATCAGTAGTAGTGTACATGGATAACATTACTGTGTATTCATATCAGAAAAGGGATCATATGTATCATCTGAAAAAAAATTTTGAAAGATGCCGAAGGTATGGAATATCGTTGAATCCCAAGAAGAGTGTTTTCACAGTTACAGAAGGGAAACTACTAGGTCACATCCTCTCTAAAGAAGGGATTGTTATTGATCCTGAAAGAATAGAGGCCATCATGAGAATAACCACCCCGCAAATAAAAAGGCAATGCAATCCTTCTTCAGGAAAATTAATTTCACTAGGAAATTTGTTTTAGGTTTCACAAAAATCGTACGTCCCATGGAGCTAATGATGAAGACACACATTGTGTATAGGTGGAGCGATGAAGCTAAGAAATAATTTTAGCAAATTAAGGAGGCCATCACAGAAGCTCTTGCATTGGTCAGCCCCAATTTCAACAAGGAATTATTATTGTACACTTTTCCTTGTGATGTTTCATATGCCGCAATCCTCACCTAAAGAAATGACGATGGCAATGAAGTCACTATCTCTTATATGAGCTCTAATCTTCAGGGATTAGAACTGAACTACCTAGATGTGGAGAAACAAGGTTTTGCAGTTTTTAAAGCCATAAAACATTTCCACCCTTATTTATTAAATTCTAGGACTAAATTAATCATTCCCCACCCTACTGTAAGAGCCCTCTTCGTGTAGAAAGAAATGGGTGAATGAAGAGGGAATTGGATAACTGCCCTTCAAGAATACGACCTTGAGATTAAGCCAGTGAAGATAGTTCGAGGGTTGGGATTGTGCGAGCTCGTGACAGAATCCTTGGTCAATAAAGAAGGGGCATCCGAAGAACTAGAAGCATAGAGCATATAGAATGCACAAGTGGAATTCAGGGAGGATCCCCTATGGATTAATGAGCTGCTGATGTGTGAGCGTGAAATGTTGGAAGTCACTTTGGACCCTGAGTCATGGTATTATGACATATGCTTTTATTTGACAGTGATCATGTCCTAAGCACATGGATGCATCACGAAGGAGAGCACTCAGATTGAAATCTAATCAGTATCACTTGGCTAGTGACACATTATATAGGAAAAATTATGATGGAGTTTGGCTGAGGTGTTTGGAAAAGGATGATGCCATTCATGCCTTGAAAGAAATGCACAATGACCCAGCAGGTGGTCACTATGGAGGAGAAACCACTGCTCACAAAATATTAAGAGCTGGATATTATTGGCCCACAATGTTCATAGACTCGCATACCTACGCTAAAAAATGCAAGGTATGTCAAACTGCCGCAGGACAAGAAAGAAGCAAGTTATTCCCCTCAGGCCCGTTATGATTTATCACCCGTTCTAGCATTGAGGCCTAGATTTCATAGGCGAGATCACTCTGAACTCTTCATACCAAAATAAGTATATACTCGCGAGGACCGACTACTTCACCAAATGGACCGAAGCCATCCCACTTCGGAAGGTAAATGAAGACGAGTTAATATCATTTATTGAGAAATTTATTATCAGTAGGTTTGGCATCCCTGACATTATCATATTTGACAATGCAACTTACTTTTCATCATTAAAATTGACTGAATTTCCTAATTATAAATCAATTCACATAAGGTATGCATCAAGCTATTACCCCCCGAGGAATGGAGTTGTAGAGTCCTCAAATAAAAACCTCATCCTTATAATCTGTAAATCTATCACCGACAACCATAGGCATTGGCACAATGCTCCAACAAACGCCCTTTGGGCCGACAGGGTCACCCCAAAAGTAGCATTGGGAAACTCCCCATACTTCCTCATTTATGGACAGGAATCCATCCTGCCTCCCAACGCTACCCTTCCCTCTTTACAATTCTCCTAAGTTTCGAGAGGGACCCCTTCAGCCTTACTTCAAAAAAGGATCAACCAACTGGTGATGTTGGAGGATTTGAGAGATAATCCAGAAATAACTTTAGAAACCACCAAATGATTGTGAAAATATGGTTTGATTGCCGTCTGGAAAGAGATAAAGATTACCAAGTAAGAGAGCTAGTCCTAAAAAGGGACAAGTTGAATGAGCCAAAAGGTAAACACATGAAATTCCAACACTTATGGTTGGGCCCATTCCAAGTTGAGGAGAAAATTGGTCAGGGAACTTACAGATTGAAAACTTTATAGAGAGAAACTGAAAAAAATCCCTATTAATGGCCAACATCTTAAGAGATACTTCCAGTAGCCACCACATGATGGTTACCCCATGAGTAGGTTAGGATTCATTTTATTTTGCTATTAGCTTAGTTAGATTTTTGTCTTGTCCTTTCCTGGTTTTTTCTGCAACGTTTATTTTCCTTATGTTTTGAATTCCAATCCTTTTTAGCCAATTAATTTCGGTCATTCAGTCTCATTTTCACCTTTATAAATCTCTTAAGATCTCCCTCATTCCACACCTTCAACGTTTTTCCTCCCTCAATAACCTGCTGATGAGTCTGCAAATCTTAAATTCATCATTACCTTGAAAATCAAGCAAACTTTCAATGAGCCTACTAAAACTGGAAAATCAGCGGTCAAATTCAAATCAGAGCCACTCACTGGCATCTGTTGGGGACTAGGTAGGATCTATTGATAACCTAGATAACTAGAGCATGTAGGGGCATCCTTATAAAATGAAAAATGTGTAAGCACAGCTAGACTGGCATGGCGGGACACTGCATTTTTACAATCCCGCTTAGACTTAGCCTATACTCACCTGTAAGCTTTGCAGTTATTCTCCATTGGTCCCATCCACCACACTAAGTTTTCTAATACCTATCATTTACAAGTTAACCTCCTTTCATTGGCTAAGCTCACTATCATATACCCTGTGGCAAATCCAATTGTCCTCTAGTCCTTGTGCCTGAAACAGGAAGGACAGGTTGTTTGGGAAGCCGGTTACAGTAGGGACTATTGCTGGACTCAGAGTGACAGTTGACACAACAAACCCAACATTTCTTAAGTAGTTTAAAAATATGGTATGATCCATGACTGCGCCCCATTTAATCACACAAAAGTATAGCACTAAAATTCTTATATAAAGTGCAGATAAACATATCTACATCAAGATTGATGAGCAATAAAGAGCTGAGGGGTATACACCTAAGCAGGTATTGGCAGATTGGTGATGGACCTGAAAGGATTTTGAAAGTAGAAAACAGGTAAAGGAAGGTCAATAAATCCCCACAATATGACCATTGGAGAATTCCTGTCAAAACCCTATCAGTAAGTAGAAGCTATTTGTCTTTATCTCGCCTAAAGCTATTAAATGCTGAAGTGGAACCCATGCCTATCTGTCTATACAATTTGTGTTTCAAGTTTATCTTAACACCCTAATGTTCTACTGATCCAAATTTTATTTGGTAACAAGGATAAATGGTTCACCCAGTGGTTCACCATTTGTTGTGGCCACAACCACCACCCTATTAAAACCTGCTCTCGTAGAAAATTTGAATGGGTCCCCTACAAATTTGCTCTTTCATTTCTCCAAATGAAACACTCTGAATGATCTGTTTTTATCCTAGGGATTCAAATCTATGCTGAGTCAAATCTTAAATTCTTAATGTTTAAGGCCCCCTAATAAACCTCTGTGGTAGGATTCATTTGTAACCCAGTCTAGCCTTTCATTCATATCTGTCATCAAGACTTATTCAATCCTCATAAACATTCTACCACATCCTTATTTCTATAACTATTCTTTAGTAATAGAAACATTCCACATGCACGTAAATCTTACCTTTTCCGCCTTGCCTCGGTCTTCACACATTTTGCATGCTTTTATCACTTATCGTAATCACTAGTCAGCTCATTACATACCATATCGCATGTTACATTGATCAAGGGAAAGGTCCTATCTCTCATGAACAATTGCGATGCAATCAAGTCTTTGGTCACATCGGATATCAGAATCAACACTTTCAACCCGCACATCGGCCCAAGCTTCAACGTTCCGTGATACCCCGAACCTGTCAAGATTATTAATCATGGAACATATATTTTTAGGGTTCGCTCCCCAATCACAAATCACAATCGGCAAAACCCGAGGCCCATACACAAGGCATTCTACGATATGGTGGACCAACCAATATTATTAAGCACATAATATATATTTTCAGGTCTGGAGCCCATCAAAAATCACAATCGGTGAAGCCCAAAGATAACACATAAGCCACACCACGAGATACTGGACCCGCCCGAACTATTAAACACAACATATATATTTTTCAGGTCCAGCCTATCGCTAATCGCAATCAGCAGTCAGTGAAAGTGAAGCCCATGCGATATGCGAAGGGGCGATGAGTGGACCTAGTGATAATTATAGGCCCAGGTGCATAATATTTGAAATAAGGCCCTACGTTCCAGCCATGGGTTTTCTCGTGCTTTCCTGTGTATCTGACAAAATGAGGTGGTCCAGGTTTTCAAAGGAAAATCCCATAAGGCATGATGCAATGAGTGGACCTGATGGGATTAATAACCACGACACATATATATTTCAGGTCTAGCTTATCACAAAGTGCAATCAGTAGTGCCCAAGGCTTCAACATATGGTGCGATGCGATTAGCGGACCCGATGATGATTATAGATCCGAGGTTATATTATTTGAAGTTTGGCCTTATGGTTCAGCCGTGGGTTTTCCTGTGTATTCCCATGTATTTCGATAAAATGTTGTGGTTCGGGTTTCCAAAGGAGAATCCCATAGAGTGAATAGTCTGATTTTCAAGAATTGTCAAAGCAATCCTTGAGTAAAAATTAATATTGTGGACAATGAGAATACGTGTCTCAGCAGGTTCAGTGGTTTAATAATTATAGTTGCTCTTTGTTTCATGATTAAATAGAAATTGTGGCTGAATTCAAGGTTTGTTTGTGAGCATGTTTGGCATATTTCTCATAATCGTAGCTAATATGAATTATTTCTATAGGCAAGTTCGAGTGGACTCGGTAGCGGATAAAGGTGATTTATAGCGAGATGACACCTCTACACAACTGATGTCGATATTGCAAAGACATATTCTACAAAAAGGGATATGAAATGCCATAGTGCATAATGGAGGCATGCGCCATGTCAAGAGGAAGCACAATGCTGATACATCAAGATGTTATTACCTCCAAACACACCTTCAATCAT
>APFE031075550.1:51352-80825 GCA_000404065.3 Pinus taeda | reverse complement strand
TATATATTTAAATAATTTAAAAAAATTATGATAGAGAAATATTTTTTTTGTATTTTAAATTTACTTCTCTATGATAAATGTTGATATCTAATTTTTGGGATTAGGTAAATCCATGTAAATATTGTAAATAGGAAAATAAAAACAATTGAAAGACAAAAATACATTGGGAGACGAAACTCAATAGTCTTTTTCTCCATCTATATATTAATGTTTAGTCTTAATGTAAAATACAATTCAATTAGCATAGTTACCTCATGGCTTGACATAACTATTCAATTAATAGAATTATCCCATGGCTTGACACAACATCAAAGCGAGCTGCTAGAAGTAATTGCCATTGTATGCCATTATTTTCTGTCCTCTGCCTCTCTCCCTTGATAGAAAAAATCTGTTTCAATTCCCTTCTTTGTCCTCCTATGTGCGCTAAATGCATAAAGTTTGTTGGGATATTAATCTCAATGTGAGTTAGTTGTTGGCTAGGTGTCATAAATAGTTTAGTTTTACTTGAGTTCTACTCCATAGGTGTCCAATAATTTGTTATTGATGTTTACAATATAACTTATTTAGTCATTCGGAATATTGATTAGAACAATCTCTGTTCCACTTTTTCAGTTTCATTCTTTGTCATGGTATCAAAGCTTACACTCGAAACTTTTTGAGAGAGCAACAAAGTTAGAATAGAGTTGCAGAAAACTCTTTGAGATTCTTTGAGAGAGCAGTAGAGTTAGAGTAAGGTTGCATAATACTAGTTGAAAGCAGAATTTAGTGAGGTTGCATAATACTAGTTGAAAGGAGAATTTCATAAGTGTGTGTATTAAAAAAAAAATGAGCCAAACTTGCAGCTAGTGAAGTCCTTAAAAGGTTGTTGCGAAAAGAAAACGTGTATTTTTCTTTGGGAAGCTAATGCTATCGAGGAGTCAACCAGAAACGCTGTGCAGCCAGACGAACAGTGAGTTAGTATTTCAAATTAACGCCCATGCTAACAGTGCGTTAATATTTCAGATTAACACCCCATGGTGATGAACAGTGCGTTAGAACACTAACACTAATTTTAACTATCGAGAAAAGAGTTAGCACGCAATATCACCATCCTTAAGCAAAAGTCAAACGAAGACACGAGATTCAAGTTCCTTTTTAACGATGTAACGAGGTATTTCATTTCAAAAGTTCACGTATTCATTCTTTATAGGAATTTTTTTTTTTTTTTTAAAGAATTTTTAAAAGATCTTACGATATGCTTGA
Source organism: Pinus taeda (assembly GCA_000404065.3). NCBI lineage: Eukaryota > Viridiplantae > Streptophyta > Pinopsida > Pinales > Pinaceae > Pinus > Pinus taeda. The sequence continues at coordinate 79,583 of APFE031075550.1, read as the reverse complement.
AGTTGAAAAGGTTTTTGAAATGAGTTTGTAATTTTTATAAAAGTTATTTTTAATAAAAAGTTGGAAGGTAAAAGGTTTTTTCAATTGAGTTTGTAATTTTTTTAAAAGGTCTTTTTAATAAAAATTTGGAAAATAAAAGGTAAAAGAGATTTTTTAAAAAGGTTTTTTTAAATACAAATTTGGGAAGAATTTTTTTTTATTTTTATTTTTATTTTTAATTTGGAAAGGAAAAGGAGGGTGTTGACTTTTTTTTTGGAGTTAAAAAAGAAAAAAATGATAAAAGGGCATGCAAATTTTTATTTAAAGAAATTATTTCTTCTAGTGCTTTGCCACAGAGCCTGATTCTATTTGGCAAAAATTATGAGTTTTGGTTTTTGAGAATGAAGACGTTTTTGCAAGTCCAAGAGTGTTGGGACACACTTTAGACTTCGTATGTAGAGCCAACTCAAGAAGCATGGGCGGCCATGACTAATAATCAGAGGAATGTAGCGATTGAGTTCAGACAGAAAGAACACAAAGCTAAATGTTGGATTCAAAACTCAGTCAGTGACTCTATCTTTGACAAGATAACTGGTGCATCCACAACACATGAAGCTTGGGAAATTTTGAAAGTTGTGTATCAAGGTAATGATACAGTGAAGACAGTGAAATTACATATATTGAGATTATAGTTTAAAACCCTAAAGTATACTAACATAGAAATTGTGGATCAGTTCATAAATAGAGTCATGGGAATAGTCAATCAAATCATGCTCATCGGTGGAACCATTTCAGATGAGAAAATTATTCAGAAATTACTTTGAAGTCTGCCCAAGAAATATGACATGATTGTAACATCCATTTTAGAATCCAAAGATTTTACAACATTCTCAGTTGAACAATTGATTAGATCTTTTCTAGCACACAAAACAAGACTCAACTTGACAAAAGATTCTATGGAACAAGCTTTCAAAGCACAACTTTCTTTTGGTAGAGGCAGCGATACAAGATATAGGGGCGGAAACAAGCGAGGTAGATGCCGAAGTAGAGGCAGATCAGAACATCATTATGCAGCAAAGCAATGGAGACCTCCAAAATGTTGGGTTGTGTTATATTCTTTCCACGACTAGCCCACATAGTTAACAGGGGGGTTAGAGGAGGGGCAAAGCCCCTCCTTTGTTGCGCCGATTGCATAGTGGGGGGGGGGGTCATAGGGGGTTTGAGTGGTGCAGGTAACTCCATTGTATGGGGTCCGGGGCAGCAGCTCGAAAAATTTTGGTTTTGGAACCTATGTTAGGTTGGGCGGACCCACCTATATTTTTGTGAATGATTTTCACACATGTTTTTGGACGCGATCGTTTTTCGGTCCATGGTATTGGACACGATGGTTTTTGGTCCATGGTATTGGATACTTTGGCATTTATAAATATGTATTATAACATTGAAAGGAACATAATGAAAAATCAAGCTGGTAGTCCCAGTTTTGGGATCTAGGGGAAAATCTTTGTATATGTGTTATGCTCTCGCATTGTTTATTTTATGTGATTTAGAATTCGTATGCAGGTAATTTCTGTATGGGGTTAAAACCTACATTTGGTATCAAAGTTATTTTGGCTTCAAGGGGACGCTTTTGTTGCTAAGGGGTTTCGCTTAGGCTTGTGGTAGACCTTATTCAGTGGGAGATCTACGATATCGATTCTAGTGGTGAAAGAAGATGGTGAGCAGTGGAAAGATAGCGATCGAAAAATTTAATGGTCAAAGTTTTGAGTTGTGGAAACTGAAGATGGAGGATCTGTTGGTGGATAAAAATCAATGGATTGCGGTAAATCTGAGTACTAAACCAACGGGAGTGTCTGATAAAGAATGAAAAAAGTTCAATTAGAAGGTAAAGAACACAATATTATTCCATGTCTCAGATTCAGTATTGTTGAATGTATCGGGGGAAGCTACGGTAAAGGATTTGTGGGATAAGTTAGGGACTTTATACCAATCTAAATCTCTGGTGAATAAACTGTTCCTGCGGAAAAAACTGTATAACCTAAGGATGAAAGATAGAGACTCGATGAAAAAGCATTTGAACGCATTTAATACTGTGGTAAGTCAGTTAGAATCTGTTGATATTAAAATTTTAGATGAAGATAAGTGCATCAGTTTGTTGTGTTCTCTACCATATTCGTGGGATAGTCTGGTTATTGCAATAGGTAGCAATGCAACTGCCTTACAGTTTGATGAAATAGTCTCATCCTTGCTGACAGAGGAGATGAGATGGAAAAATCTGGAGAGCCAGAATGGTGATGCCTTGTCTATACAAGGACAGTCCTAGAACAGAAACAAAAATAAGTCATCGAGTGGGAGATCTAAATCTAGAGAGAGATCTAAATCTCTAGGAAAACCTGTAAAGGTGGTAGGCTAAAAATGCAGAAAGGAAGGGCACTACAAAAGGGACTGTAAATCTAAAGCTCCTGATAAAGGATAGGTATTTGATGATGCTCCTTCTGCAGAGGTGAAAACCACTTCAAATGAAGGTGGGGTTGTGTACTTGGCTTCTTCAAGTACACATGTAGATCTTGAGGCATGGTTGATTGACTCAGATGCATTCTTTCACTTCACTCCCCATAGAGAGTGGTTGTACGAGTATGAGAAATACAATGGTGGTGATGTCTTCTTAGGGGATGATAAGAAGGCTAGAATTGTTGGTCGCGGAAAAGTAAAGTTGAAGTTGCAAGGTGGAAGGGTTAGAACACTTCCAGGTGTTCTGCATATTCCTGCATTGGCCAGAAATCTAATTTCTGTAAGCAAGTTGGATGATGCAGGTGTAAAAATAGTGTTCGAGAAGGATACCTGCAAGATGGTTCGGGGAGCATTGATATTGATGCAGGAGTTCGGATTGGAACTCTGTACAAGCTGCATGGTAGCATGGTTGTTGATGGGTGCACTAGTTCTGTGGTTCCTGAAACTGGAGCAGAACATCTAGTGGTCTCTAGAGAGAAGACCATGCTGTGGCATCAAAGGCTTGGACATATTGGAGAGAAGGGCCTTCAAATACTTCATGATAAAGGTATGATAGAAGGTATGAGTAAGAGCTCTCTGAATTTTGATTTCTGTCAAAATTTTGTATATGGGAAGCAGAATCGGGTGAGTTTCCCCTCTGCTGGTAAGAGGGCGAAACATATATTAGAGCTTGTGCATAGTGATGTGTTTGGACCTGTGAAGGTTCCATCACTGGGTAAGTCTGTGTACTATGTATCATGACTTCTCAATGAATACATGGATATATTTCCTTAAGAATAAATCCGAAGTCTTTGATAGATTTAAAGAATTCAAAGCTCTAGTGGAAAACCAGACAGAGAAGAAGATAAAGGTGTTGAGGATAGATAATGGTGGAGAGTTTTACAGTAAGGAATTTGAATATTTCTGTAGGAAGTGTGGTATAGCACAGTAGAAGACTACTCCATATACACCTCAGAAAAATGGATCTGCAGAAAGAATGAACAAGACGTTGATGGAAAGGGCAAGAAGAATGCTCAGTGGTCCCAGGTTAGGACAAGAATTTGGGCAGAGGTGGTGGATACAACATGTTACCTGGTCAACAGATCACCTTCATCATCATTGGAGGATGAAATTCCATAAGAGGTATGGACTGGTAAGAAACCTTCTCTTTCACAACTGAGGGTATTTAGATGTGATGCATATGTACATGTTCCAAAGGAGAAACCAACCATGTTGTATAGTAAATTTGAAAGGTGCATCTTTATTGGGCATAAGGATGGTTTAAAGGGTTATAAGATTTGGAACCCAGTAACAAGGAAGGTTGTGTACAAATGAGATGTGGTGTTAAGAGAGGTGAAATATGTTATTAAACATGAAGTCCAACCAAAGGAAATTGAGAAGATAGATTTTGAGATAAAGGAGGAAGAATTAGACTCTATAGCAGAGGAGGAATCAGAAGATGAAGCGCCAAAACTTTGAGTGTGAGAAGATCAATTCGAGAAAGAAGACAACTAGAAAGGTATATTCCATCTGCTTTCTATTCAAATTTTTCTTTATTTATTACTAATGATGATCCCAGAACTGTGAAGGAAGCAGTAGATTTAGAGGATGGAAAACTCTGGAAAGAGACCATGGTTGATGAAATGGAATCTTTACACAAAAATGAGGCTTGGGATCTGGTGCAGTTGTCGGCTGGAAGGAAACCCATTGGCAACAAATGGGTGTTCAAGAAGAAGACAAATGCAAAAGGAAAGGTGGAGAAATACAAAGCTCGGTTGGTAGCAAAAGGTTATTCCTAGGTGCTGGGAATTGATTTTGGTGATATTTTTTCTCATGAAGGTAACTTCTATTAGATTACTTTTATCTATTGCTACTACTTTTGATTTTGAAGTAGAAAAGATGGATGTGAAGACAACATTTCTTCATGGGGTTCTGGAAAAGCAAATCTACATGAAGCAACCTGAAGGCTTTGTGGTGAAGGTTAAGAAAGAACTGGTATGCAAGTTAAAGAAGTCTCTACATGGGTTAAAGTAGTCACCAAGGATGTGGTATTAGAAATTTGATACATTTATACTGGGACTTGGCTTCACCAGAAGCAAAACAGATCACTGTATGTATTTTAAATTAATTGGTGACCATGTTATTTATTTGGTCTTGTATGTGGATGATATATTGGTGGTTGGAAATGACAAAGATATTATCCAGGATTCGAAGACCCAATTGTCCTCCAAATTCGACATGAAAGATCTTGGTGCTGCAAACTATATTTTGGGCATGGAAATTAAAAGAGGTTAGGCAAAGAGGAAGCTCTAGTTAAACCAAAGGAAGTATGTTGAGACAATATTGCAGAAATTTAATATGTAGGATAGTAAACCGGTGAAGGTTCCTATTCCTGTAGGTGTAAACTTATCTGTTGAACATTGTCCCAATACACAAGAAGACAAAGAGGACATGTCCCGTGTTCCATATGAAAGTGCAGTTGGTAGCCCGATGTATGCAATGGTCTGTACTAGAGGAGACATGGCACATGCAGTGGGAGCATTGAGCAAGTTTATGTCAAAACCAAGAAAGGAGCATTGAACAACAGTGAAGTAGGTTTTCAAGTATTTGCATGGCACTAGTGATTATAGTTTGTGCTACCAAGGAAGACCAGGATTGGACAGAGTGTTGGATATTCATGACTTTGTTGATGTAGAATGGGTTGGAGATTTGGATCAAAGAAGATCTACAAGTGGGTATGTGTTTAACCTATTTGGAAGTGTGGTTAGTTGGATGAGTAAAAAACAATATGTAGTGGCACTATCAACTACAGAGGCAGAATACATGGCAACCACTCTTGCAAGCAAGGAATTTGTTTGGTTGCAGCGATTGTGTTCAAGAATGGGGTTAGTACAGGGAGCTATAAGGATAGATTGTGACAACCAAAGTGCAATTTTCTTGCCAAAGAACCCTACATATCATTCAAAGACAAAGTACATTGATGTTCAGTATCAATCTATGAGGGATATGATAGAAGACAAAAATGTGTCATTGGTAAACACTTTGAAGAATACTGCAGATGCATTGACAAAATATTTGAGCTCTAAGAAGTTCTTTTGGTGTAGAGAAACAATGGGCATTGCAGGGCTGGATAAATGACTAAGCTCTCTTTTGGCCCCTCGTGGAAAGAAAACAACAAGTGGGAGAATGTTGGGTTGTGTTATATTTTTTCTACGACTAGCCCACGTAGTTAACATGGGGGGTTAGAGGGGGGGCGGAGCCCTCCCTTCATTGCGCTGATTGCATAACATGGGCGTCACAGGGGGTTTTTGGGGTGTAGGTAACCCCACTCTATGGGGTCCGGGGCAGCGCTGTGGAAAATTTTGGTTTTGGAACCTATGTTAGGTTGGGTGGATCCACCTATGGTTTTGTGCATGATTTTCGCACATGTTTTTGGACGCGATGGTTTTCCTGTCCATGGTATTGGACACGATGGTTTTTAGTCTATGGTATTGGATGCTTTGGCAAGTATAAATATGTATTATAACATTGAAAGGAACATAATAAAAAATAAAGCTAGTAGTCTCGGTTTTGGGATTCAGGGGAAAATATTTGTGTATATGTGTTTTATGTGTTATGCTCTTGCAATGTTTATTTTATGTGTTTTAGAATTCATATGCAGGTAATTTCTAGACAGGGTTAAAATCTACACAGAAAACCAAACTCAAAGAAGAATGCCTTGGAGAAAATATAATGTTCATTGTTATTACTGCAAAAAATTTGGGCATTATGAACATGAGTGCAAAAGGAAACAGTTAGATCATCACAGAGGCAATGTCCATCTCTCCAGCAATGAAGGAGAATCCTCTAAAACAATGTTTCTTTCATGCAATCTTTTTGAAGACACTCACAAAAAGGATTTTTGGTCGTTGGACAGTGGTCGTAGCAATCATATGAGAGGTAACAAAAATCTACTTTCTTTTCTTGATTCTTTGATAACATCATAAATTACTCTTGGAGATCGTTCCTGCATTAAAGCTGAAGGAAAAGGTATTGTTCCTATTCTTACTAAACAAAATCAGTAGAAATACATTCTTGATGTTTATTATGTTCCAAATCTGAAGCACAACATCATTAGTGTAGGACAATTGATGGAACATGGTTATGATTTAATATTTCAAGGGAATGCATGTTATATCTATAAGAAACATCCCAATAGTATACTGATAGCTAAGGTTGAAAAACCCAAGAATTGGATGTTTCCTTTGACTCTTAGAAGTCAAAATCTCTCACATTCTTTTGTACACAATGTGTCAAGAATAGATGAGTCTCATCTATGACATTCTAGATATGGTCACATACCATTCAAAAGTCTAAGTCAACTTCAGAAACAATCATTTGTCATTGGTCTGCCTACTATGAATGAAAAATATTGTAATTGTGAAATTTATGTTCTGTCGAAGCATAAAAGCGACAAATTTCCCACATCTTCCTTTAGAGAAAAGGAGCCTTTAGAGATTGTCCATACAGATATATGTGGCCCAATGCAGACAAAATATATTGGTGGTAGTCTTTATTTTCTGATATTTGTTGATGATTATAGCAAGAATAAATGGGTGTATTTTCTCAAAAACAAATCACATACATTCTCAAGGTTCAAAGAATTCAAAGCAGAAGTAGAAGAGAAGAGTGGAAAGCCTTTGAAAGCACTCAGATCCGACAGAGGAGGAGAGTGCAAATCAAATCACTTCAAAGATTTTGTTCAAGAACAAGGAATCATAATGTAGAACACAACATGATATACTCCACGGCATAATGGAGTAGCAGAAAGGAAAAATTAATCAATCATGAACATGGCCAGATGTATGCTTCGTGAGAGGAAATTTTCAAACAATTATTGGGCTGAAGCAGTTTCGACAACAGTGTATGTTCTTAACAGATATCCAACAAGCACTCTCCAAGATACAGTACCTCAAGAAGCATGGGATGGTTAAAAGGTAAATGTTTCTGACTTTAGAATTTTTGGATTAGTAGCATTTTCACATGTTCCTGAGAAGCTAAGAAAGAATCTTGATGATAGGAGTGAAATATGTATTTTCGTAGGCTATAGTGAGCAGCCAAAGACCCACAAACTTTATAATCCAATTACGAAGAAGTTTTTTTAAGAAGAGATGTAAACATTTTTGAAAATAAATCTTGGTATGGTCAACTTGATGAAGCTTCAAGTCAGTATTTTTATCCACCATATCCACCAAAATTGTAGGCTGAAGAAGAACCATACCATTATGAAAATGGTACATCTTCAAGCATTGAATCCACCAATGATTCAACATCTTTAGAAGACAATCAGAAAGAAAGAAGTGTCAGAGAAATATATGAATAGGAGCATGAGTTTGATCAACATAATATGTTTGCATTTATTTCATCTCAACCAACTCATTTTGAAGAAGTAGTTAAAGAAAAGCATTGGGTAGAAGCAATGAACCAAGAAATTTCTACCATAGAGAAGAATCAGACTTGGGAATTAGCTGATCTCCTAAGAGACAAAACCAGAATTGGTGTAAAATGGGTAAGACCAAGTTGAATGAAAAAAGAGAAATTGAGAAACATAAGGCAAGGTTGGTTGCCAAAGGATTCTCACAACAGTTTGTTGTCGACAATGGTGAAACCTTTGCTCTAGTGGCAAGGGTAGACAATGTTAGAACCATTTTGTCCACAACATCTTGGCACAAATGGAAAGTCTATCAGCTTGATGTACAATCTTCTTTCCTAAGTGGTATATTACAACAATAATTTTATGTAGAACAACCACCTGGTTTTGAAGTTCTAGGACATGAGCATAGGGTATACATATTGAAGAAAGCCTTGTATGGTTTGAAACAAGCTCCAAGAGCTTGGAACAGTCACATTGACACCTATCTCATCAAAATTGGTTTTTCAGAAGGAATCATGAGCCAACTTTGTATACCAAAATGCATAAAGGTAAAAATCTGACTGTATGTCTTTATGTAGATGATCTTCTTTATACAAGAAATATGATGTTAGAAGATTCAAAGCAGTAATGCCAAAAGAGTTTGATATGACTGATCTAGGAGTCATGAAATACTTCTTAGGCATTGAAATTTACCAGCTAATGGAATCTTTTTCAGTCAGCAAAAATATGCCACTGATATCATCAAAAGTTTAGAATAACCAATTGCAAACCTCCAGATACATCAATTGCTCAAGGCACAAAAATCAGCAAAGAGGATGTAGCACCACCATTTGATTCCACATTGTATAAAAGTTTAGTTGGTACCTTGTTATATCTCACTTCAAGTAGACTTGATAGTATGTTTGGAGTAAGTTTTCTCCATAGGTTTATGCAGTCACCTAAGATTTCTCATTGGAAGGTTCTGAAAAGAATATTAAGGTTATTGCAGGGACAATAGATTATGGTTTATTCTATACACATCCTGAAAATTGTTCACTTTCAGGTTATATAGACAACGATTATGCAGGGATTTTAGGTGTTGCAAAAGCAACCCAGGGTATGATTTTCATATCATAACCAATCTGATTTCATGGGAATCCAAGAAACAGTTAATCGATTCAACATCTTCTGCACAGGTAGAATATGTAGCAGCGAATTCAGCAACTTGTCAAGTTGTGTGGTTGAGAAGATTATTGAAATATATTTCAGATATTTAGAGGGAACCAACTCCAATCTACTGCGATAATAGTTCAATAATTTATTTATCAAAAAATAATGTTTTCCACAAAAAGAGCAAGTGCATTGACACCCGTTTTCATTTAATCCGTGAGCTTGTCAATGATGGGGACATAGTACTTGATTTTTGTGCTTTCAAAGATCAACTAGAAAATATTTTCAGAAAGTCATTGGGAAAGAATGTATTACAATTTCAAAGAGAGAAAATAGGCATTGTAAGTGTCACTACATGTACCAATTAAGATTAGGAGGGGATGTTGAGATATTAATCTCATTGTTAGCTAGTTGTTGGCTAGGTGTCATAAGAAATTTTGTTTTAATTAAGTTCTACTCCATAGGTGTTGAGTTTTACTTCAATAATTTATTATTGATGTTTACAATGTCACTTATTTAGTCATTTAGAATATTGAAAAGAAAAATCTTTGCTCCCCTTTCCAGTTTCATTCTTTGTTATAGTTCTCCATTCCCACTCAAATTTTGTTTCAAATTCCTCTTGAATCTCAAATATTTTTGCACATTGTTTTTTATTGTCATGCTCTAGTGTCTCCTTACTTGTCAAGTCATAGACCAAGCCCTCTTGGTGCAATTCTCTATGTTTTCTAGTCATTGTAAAGAGGATTCTCTCCATAAGTGTACACTCCCCTTCCTCGTTGCTTAGATGTTCGAGAGTGATTATTTAGAGAGGGTTTTGATACTTATACAACCATTTATGAATCACTTGTTGGTTCTAGAGTTTGATCCACTATAGCCTGCCAGTCTTCAGCTGAGGGGGTAGACGGTTCACTATCTGTTGTTTCTTTGGATATTTCAGACAATCTCTTGTCATTTTCATCTTCTTTGAGATTGGAAGAAGGTTTGGGTTGTTATTTCTGGGCTATGTGTTTAATGAGGAGAGCCTTGGTGAAGCAGGAATCGGCCTTGATGGAGAAGCTAGGACTAGAATATTATTTCCCAATGTTGTTCAAAGTGGCAGAAAAGGTGTGATTGGTATCAGCATTGGGAAGGCTTTCAAGCTTTGCAGTGATATCCTACATAAATTTAATGGTGGCCATGGTATTCGTTCCAAAGTTTGCTTGAGTTGAGAGTTGAAGTCAAGTCTCTGGTGTTGAAGCCGCTAGTTTGTACAACATATTCTAGTTACATGAACCATATTGTAATTTCAACAAACATAATTTCATTTCATTTGTTAAAATAAGGTAGAAGATTCCTTGATGGTGTGAAATCATTTTTCAATGTCTATACCTTAACCATTATTTAAGACCGATATTATATAAATCATGAAGCCATGTTCCATTAAAGGTCTTTAGGGGTGTATTGGGTTTTTAAGAGGATGTATGGTCATTATAAATGATGGGATAATTAATGACTCATAAGTGATGTTTTATAATGTTTTATATCCCTTTGCTAATACCATGTTGAGGCAAATTAATTACCTATCATTTAATTGTCAACCCTGGGGTTTCGTAAAACTTGTGAAGCATGCATGCATTGTATATGCTAGAAATTAGATTTCAATTTAGATCAATCTAACTATGAAACCAAATAAAAACAAACCAAATTCACCTATTCTAATTCTACAATCAATTCAAAAGAAATTATAGTACAATTATAGTACAATGCATGAAAGTGAAATCTTAACCTTTCAATTTTGCAGGAATTGAAAAGCACACCACTCTTTCAAAAATGAAATTGCATGAAATGAAATCTACTCTAAGGCATCATGTGTGCATTATCAAATCAAGATCCTATGAGATGAATAATTAAAACCACATGACAAGAAATGAAATAAAAAACAATCATTCTTAACATCTCACATAGGAAAAGATATGAAAGCAAGTAAAAACAATCGATCTTAACCTCTAGATAGAAAAGAAAATAAAAAAAATCACTCTTAACCTCTAGATAGGAAAGTAAATAAAATCAATCACTCTTAACCTCTCACACATGAAAAGATATGAAATAAATAAATCTTAATCTATGAAAGCTATAAATCTTAACTATGAAAAACAATAAATCTCACACATTGTAATTGGCTAATCCAAAAGTGTGAGAGATGGAAGTTGAGAGGCTCCCAGTGCAAGAATTACCAATAAAGGTGAACATCAGTCATGAGCATGGTGCTAAATCTAAATTCCATTCAAAACATAGGTAATGTTAACTTTTCACCTGAGTATCTCCAACTTTCCACATGCCTTTGAAAGGAGAAGGCTATCCTATTCATACAACAAACCTAAGAAGCTACCTCATTAATGGAGGTCCATTATTCTCTCCCTAGATCCCTATACAATCTCATAAAGTTATAGTTCAAATAGGTAATGATGAGACACATACCCTCATAGAGTTACAACTCAAATAGGTAGTGATGAGACACATATCCACTTTGACCTTTTGATATGTTTTTGTATGATTACTTTTGTTGTGATAATAACAATTATAGATTTATAAACATTTGTTTTCTTCTTATTTTTTGTGTTGAGGTTTCCTTACTTGTTGGTGCTTACAAATATGTAAATTTCCTTAAGTTAAATAAGACATTCATGAGAAAAATAGCTTCAAAAATGAATAATGAACAAAAAACATGTACAATACAACAAACCACCATAGAGACACATTAACACAGTGTTTTAATGGAGTTCACCCCTCGGATAGATCTCCTTGGTCTAGCTTCCATGGAGTGGGCCTCTATATTATCTCAATGTGGAAAATATGTTGTTTACAATGATCTATGGCTCCTAATGCCTGCACCAAGGTGTTCAAAAGGTCTAAATTAGACAAAAACACTTCTTTCTGATCTCAATTTGGTTGAAAATTGAGTAAGTTATGGCTCAAATAGTTTTTCCTAGAAAACCTCCACTAAATCTGGAGACACTCCATTTATGTTTGCCAAGTTTGGTGGGAGTTGCGGATTTGGCGGCTCCACCATAAATTTTTCCAAATTAATCAACATATTAATTAATTGCTAATCTTTATTATGGCGCTAATCATGCTTAATGTTGGCGCTGGCCCTTGGTCACGTATTTGAGGTCTCATCGGGTGGGGGTTGGCCCACAGGGCTGGCTCCTAGAACCCCGCCGTCAGCATCAAGTTAAGGCTTAAACCAATTTCGTGCAACTTCCTTTCAAACCTATGCCTTGTGTTTTGTTGGTGGTATATGGGAATTAGTAGGGGGAGGTCACAACTTCAAACCCGCCCTATCCCCATCAGATGTTTTAATACCATATATTATATGCAACTAAACTTTGGTTTATGCAGTGAAATTTATAAAGTTTATAATATATGTGGATTTTGTAAATATATACTATAATATATATATATATATTATAATATATATATAATATATTATAATATATATATATATATATATATATAATAAAAAAAATTCATATATTATTAATCATAAACTCATAATTCCTCCTGGGAGTCAACTGGGCAATTTCACCTTCTCTGATCCAAACTGGTGAATCGGGAGGTGACACCTGTCACATCCCCATTCGGTGAAAACTAAAGAAGGTTCCCCTTGCTGACTAGACTAGTGACTAGACTACCATGTCATCATTCTATCCCATTTTGCAATTTTTTTAAGTGTTTGGGAAAATGAATAGTAGGCCTTTTCTCTTTCATCTGGACTCCATTTTCAATGAAACGAATTGTGTTGAGATCGTCTTGATGAGACGAGCACGGCCATATATTTTTCAAGCCAATATGAGAACTTTGAATTTTGAGCTAAATACTAAACATTTGATCATTCCTCCCCACTAGAAGCCTTTTGGACCCAAAAAGATACTATTATCTGACAAGTAGATGATGGTACGGTCCCCTCACTTTTCCAAGCTCCATAAAATTGGCTTTTGACAAAAATATTTCCTTGAGCTCCTCTCTAAGGAAACCAACATTCACTTGCCTTGAGGACCCCGTTCTACACCTGTACTTGCCTTTGCCCTTTTCAAGATGAGCTGATCTTGCACTTTTTGTTGCACCATTTTTAGTCATTCATAGAAACTCATGGTTTTGTCCATATCACCATCAAAAGAAACATCCTTCATACCAAGATGACATAACAAAATGTAATGCAAATGGATAGAAAATTTCACTACTTGGTTTACATGACTCAAGCCCGATTGTACATCTTGAAAGTATGAAAGTCTTTGAACATAAATTTCATGTAAAACATAACAACTCTTGAATACAATAGCTACATAACCAGTAGGCCTAAAATGCATAAAAATGGATGAATTAGCTATTAATCTTGATTATGGTGCTAATCACGCTTAATGCTATCGCTGGCCCTTGGTCATATATTTGAGGTTGCATTGGGTGGGGGTTAGCTCGCAGGGTTAGCTCCCACCACCTTACCGACGACATCAAATTAAGGCTTAAAACAATTTTGTGCGACCTCCTTTCAAACATACTCCTTGTAGTTCGTTTGTGATATATAGGAATTAGTAGGGGGAGGTCACGGGTTCAAACCTGCCCTCCCCCATCACATTTTTTAATACCATATACTATATGCAGCCAAACTTTGGTTTATGCGCCAATCCATTTAATATTATTTTACTTTGATTTGATTTAGTTTGGAAATTTATAAATTTTATAATATATGTGGATTTTGTAAAAATTATAATAATATATATATATATATATATTAAGAAAAATACAATTTCCATACATTAGTAATCATAAACTCATAATTCGACCTTGGAGTCAACTAGGAAATTTTACCTTCTTTGAGCCAAATTGGTGAATATGGAGGTGACACTTGTCACATCCCCATTGGGTGAAAATTGAAGAAGATTTCCCTTACTGATTGGGTTGCTGATTGGACTGCCATGTCATCATTTTGTCCCATTCTACAATCTTTTTAGCTATTTAGGAAAACAAATAGCAAGCCTTTTCTCCTTCATCCAGACTCTGTTTTTGATGAAACAAAATGCGTTGCGATCACCTCGATGAGGCGGCCACAACTATAAAGTTTTCAAGCCAATCTAATAAATTTCAATTTTGAGCTAAATGCTAAGCACCTAATCACCTTTATCCAAACCTTCTTCCATATCTGAAAGGGAATTCGAATTTGACCATTGGAGGCCACCTAAGGGTGCCTTGTAAGCTTCCAAATGACCTACACATGTCATGAAACTCAAGCCACTTTTAAGTATTAGCAAGTAAATGTCATTTTTCTAAGTTTTAACCATTTAATTCACTTATAATACTAAAATTCATTAACTTTCAAAAAACACAAATGCAACCCATATAATTATGAAAATGGAGGCTAATGGAAGGTTATATGATCATGGAGTTGTGACATGTGAGTGAAATGGTGGTGATAAAGGTGAAAGTGGATGATATTTTGAATACATTTATGGATACTCTACGTACCCCCCAACTGACATTATTGAATGTCCTCACGCAATCTACTATATTTCTTAATCATGATTTGATTTTGAATGAGTTTGGCTTATATCAATTGTCTTTAGACTTTGCATTTGACAATTTCATTTCTTTTTGCAAAGTATTCCTTGTCATACATTGAATTGCAACATGTTTGGTTGGTTCTTCTGTGACAACCAAATATTTATTGGTATTGGTTCTTGTGTTTCAATACCTTGTTTCTTTTTTTTGCAACAAGATTTATTGAACATATTTAAGAATTCATCTTTAAATAAGCCATATAATATGCTCAACATTTAGGCATTTATTTTCAAATCACATAACTTTTCAACCATAATGAAATCATAATGATTAGGACAAGTATGTTAGGATGAAATGAATTGAAATAGAAAGAAGGGATATGGATGTGATAATAGATGGATGTATCTCCTTGCCCCCAATTAAAGGTGTTTACGATTTTCTTTCAAATGAGAAAGGAAATATGGTGAATTATTTTCCAAAAATTATAATTTTAATATTCAAGGAATTCTATGATTAAAAGCTAAAAAAGAACGTATCTTTACTTACCTAAGAAGTGGACAAACTATGGATATGTAGAGAAGTTGTAGTTGTTGCTGGATCATGGAATATAATGTAAATTTTCATCTGCTTCTTGGTTGCATAAATGGTGGATGAGGTGGTGAAAGTGGATTCTTTATTTCTTCTGCTAAATATGTTGTATCTGCTGCAAAATGTTGAAATGATATAGTGTTCACCTGCAAGAAAACCCGATGGTACAGTTCTAGTCATGCGAATAAATGTGTTGTTGTTGAGCATGAAGAGAATCATTAGATTATCAGCCATTGATGAATTTCGTTAAACAATGCGAGGCAAACTCACCATTAATGTCAATGAGTGCCAAGGTACCTATGTACATCTTGCAAAGTGCGAATAGATGCACTGATGTCAAGCCACCTGCAAGATCCAATGATCAAGGGACATTGATGTATTCCCACAATTTTTGGCAAGAGAACTTGTCATTGATGCATATTAGCCTCAAGGTATTAATAAGGATTGTATCCCTGAACCTAGATAATGTATTGATGTCAATAGGCAAAGACTTGTTAGAAGGGAGGCACTATTAATAAGGATTGTAGCCCTGAACCTATATAATGTGTTGATGTCAATAGGCAAAGACTTGTTATAAGGGAGGAATTATGATTCCCCCATCATCTAATGTGAGTATCAAATGATGATTTTGGAAGGACTATGAACGAAAAAAATTGCAGTGCATCAAGGTTCTTTTAATGGAAAGGAAAATGACAAGAGGGTAAACAAGGGAACATAAAGCAAAATGACAAATCAACATGTAAGCGAGCTAAATGTCTCTATGAATGGAAATTATGGAAAATTTGAATGGAAAATGTGAAGGGAACATGCGACTCTTTGCAAGGAAAATGGTGATGACGATGCTTAGCGAAAATTCTTGAATAGCTTGTGGGTTTGGGGAGGAAAAATGACAGAATTTACGGATGATAGAAATGGATTTAATTGGTTCTTTTCTCTTGATATTGGTCGTAGAAAACCAATCATGCATAATTCACTTCCTTTAATTATACGATTGTCTTGGAACATGAAAACAAAAATGGCACTAAGATTGCAACAAACGTAAGTGTGTTCAAAGAGAAGTGATCAATTTATCTAGGTATATACGAAAAATTTACATAATTGATAGGTCCATGATGTGTTTTCATTTCAAATCATCAGTCCAATTTCACAATTGTGATAATAAATCTAATTTCTAAAAAAAACAACTTCCTCAATTTATGTTTGAATCATAGCATTTCATAAATACAAATAAATATTATTTGTGAATGTTAGATTATTCCTGCAAAATAATCTTCGATAAAAAATCATCAATTGATCCTGTAGATAAAGCACCTTTATAGTTCTTCTTCTTTCCTGTATCATGCTCAAAAACATAATCATTAGAGAAATCCAATGATAAATTTTGATCATGATTTTGACAATGTAAATACTCAATCTAAGTGAAATTCAATTTTCCAATTAAGTTTAGTTAAGGTGAACTATTATTCGATTGTTTTGTCTTGCGTTTTATGATTATTTTGTTTCTTTCTTCAATGGGTGTAATTGAGTGAACCATCACAACAAATCTTTTCTCAAATTGCTCCAGTCATGAAATGAATTTTCACGTCAAAATATTTATGACAATTTTTCATGGAAATTTTCTTATAAAAAACTAATGAAATATTTACAAAACTTACAAAGTGAAATATAAAAACAAAACATTAAAGATGCTAATCACAAAACATAACATATATTAAAAAAATAAGAAAAAAATATGTACAAACTTAAAATATATACAAACATTATATTCCATTAATACAAAATATAACAAAACATAACAAAAATCAAACATTACAAACATTATATGTGCAAATGTTATTAAAAAAACACAACGTAATAAAACAGTAAAACACATAACAAATCATAACATATAACAAAACACTCCAAAGATATAATTTTTTTATTAGAAAAAAACACTATGTAGCAAAAACATAAAACATAAAAAAGACAACGTAATAAAAAAAATGAAATTTTCCATATATATATAAAATGTTTCCATATGTGAAAAATAATAATGTGGCTTTTTTGGCCTCAAATCGTGGTGGTAAACCCCCTGGCTCTGAAAAAATCAACGACACTCATCAACGGCTGAAAATATTTCTTCGTGGCATCCTCCTTTAATCTCCCATTGGTGATATTGTTGAAGAGCTCTTCCCCTCTGACATATTCCATCACAAAATAAATCTTCATCTTGCTTACCATGGCCTTGTAAAGTTCATGTTTAGATGTCGAACCAGCCTCATTACAGATATCTCACGCTTTATTTGCTGAATCATGCTGACCTTCATGGTATTCGCCTTTTCCATCACTTTAATCATGACATTCTTGCTCGTGTTTACATTCCTTACATGGTAAAGCTTAGTAAAGGTTCCTTGGCTGAGGAGCTTCCCTATTTCATACTTTCCCATCAAAACATTAGGCTTTATCTCCATCTTTTCTTTTTAACAAATTACTAATCAGCCTGAGTGTTGTGTTCTATTCTAGATGCCTCTAGTGTTCTTTTCTTTAGTTCCACAACCTTCTTAGAGAGCTAGATCGAATCCAGACTATTCAGCCATCATCAAGCAGCTTCCTCAGCACAATCTCGATGTAAATCCCCAAGCCTCCATTGCCACTCCTTTTTACACATTTTTCTTTTGTTGTAGCAAAACCATGGACTTAGGTGACAAACAATAACAATCTTAATTTCTCAAACCACAAGATCATCCAAAATCACTTTTTATCCTTTCTGCATGGCCGTAATTGATGTCTGTGCATTTAATTGAAAATCCATTATTCTCATGCAATCTGGCAAATAAGGCTCTAGAGAACCCTGAAAATATCTCAAACAGTTACAAATTTGAGAAAACGGTTCCGTATAAATATAATTAACCCCGTTTCGAAGAAAACCCACGTTTTAGTTTTTTGAAATTCATTTTCATTTGGTCACAAAATGCTTTTCAAAAATGACTTTTTTAAAGTTATTACCCATTTCGTTCGCTTTAGGTAACTGCTTCTAACGCTGGTGGAAATCAAAAGCTAGTAGATGGGATTCTGATCAGAATTTCCTCTGTGGCCTCATTGGGGGCACTTAGCGAAGGAGATTCAACATTACACTCTTCGATGTTTACTTCATTTGGGGTTTCAGGATACAATCTATACCCTTCATGCCTATTGGGCTGCTCGATTTTTCCATGGGTTTCTATTGATAAAATAGTTGGATTTTCTACTAGATCACCCATATGCACAATGGGATATATAGATACACTTGGGTGGTACTGTTCAACAAGTTTTTCTTATGGGCTCTATGAAAACAGAGTCATGGTCCGGATTGGTATCAATTACTATAGGAGACAAGATCTCTGTAGTTTTTGGTTTAATATACAGTTCGTCATGGAATTCAAAACTAGTTTCTAGGGTGGAATAGTTACCTATAGATTCTTCCCCTGATTGAGCGTAGCTGTGAGATCCTAAGCCTCTGTTGGATCTAAGAATAAACATCAACTTTTCATTGTTCACATCATTATATTTTTTAACCCGTCCATCATTACCAAGATGTTAGAAAACACTTATAACTTGGGTTTATCGAAATCATCCTTAAACGAAAGATGCTAGCTTCTACATTGGCTAACGAATGAATAAAAAACCAAGCTTAGCAGCCTTCACATATGCTTAATTGGGCAAGATCTGGATAATGGTAGTAGTTGTTATTAACTCAATATGGATTGCTTGTGATATGAATCAAATCAGGTTTGGCTGCAGAAATGAGCCTTTTTTGCAGATTTGCAATAATGAATCAGAATGGGAATCATTTCAATTGTTGATATGCTAGATATGCAACAATTAATTATGAAATTCAAAGATATAATATATATATTATATATATATTATATATATTATATATATATATTATCTATATTTTTTTTTTTTTTTTTTTTTTTAATTTTTTAGTTTTTTTATTATGATGGATTTTGAATTTGGATTCCAAGTAACATAATTTTTTTTTTACAGTCGCATGACACCCAAATTGTCAATTTCTCAATTCTATTAAAAAAAATTGAAATTTTTATTTAAAAAATTACATTTCCTTATTCATAAAACATGAATATTATTATTATTATTGAAAATTAAAAAAAAAAAAAAATTGTTTTTTATTTTTTTTTATTTATTTTTAATGAAATCTAATATGATTTTATTTTATTTTTTTAGTTATTGAAATATTTTTGTGAGGTAGTGGAAAATGCAAGAAAATAAATAAAAATAAAATACTTAAAATCTAAAAACTTTAAGAAAATGCAAATCAAGCTTGATTTTATTTTTCCTAATTTATCTACTTGATATCCTTTTTTTATTTTATTTTTTATTTTTTTAAGTATATGAATGCTTCCAATGGAGCCATTTACGAATTTGATTTTCTAGAATGTTCATATCCAAATTTGCAAAATGTACCTGATTGTGCATGAGGACAGGAAATATCGGTTTAACCTTAAGATTTATCGCAAAGATCTCTTGAAGGATGGTTGAATGTCGTGGCGTTATCACTTTTTGATACCATTCCTCAATGTAGTCCTTATGCTCCAAAGAATGTTTAATTTTCATTCTAGATCCTTTGTCCATAAACGATTAGTATCAATTTTTTTTTTTTTTTTTAAATGATATGCAGCTAAATGATTTATGCATCTACATGCTTTAGTCATGCATCTAGAAAATAAAAACTAAAAAATGAACTCTAGGCTGAAAGCCAGTTCCTATGCACACTTCCCTGGTAACAACACCAAAATGTTGAGGCAAATTGATTACCTATCATTTAATTGTCAACCTAGGGGTTTCACAAAACTTGCAAAGTGTGCATACATTATATATACTAGAAATTAACTTTCAATTTAGATCAATCTAACTACAAAGCCAAATAACAAAAAACCAAATTCACCTATTCTAATTCAACAATCAATTCAAAAGAAATTATAGTACAGTGTGCGGAAGTGAAATCTTAATCTTTCAATCTTGCAGGAATTAAAAAGCACACCACTCTTTCAGAAATGAAATTGCATGAAATGAAATCTACTCTAAGTGATCATGTGTGCATTATCAAATCAGGATCCGATGAAATGAATAATCAAAATGACATGACATTAAATGAAATAAAAAACAATCATTCTTAACCTCTCACACAGGAAAAGATATGAAGGCAAGTAAAAACAATCGCTCTTAACCTCTAGATAGGAAAGAAAATAAAAACAATCGCTCTTAACCTTTAGATAGGAAAGAAAATAAAAACAATCTCTCTTAACCTCTAAATATGAAAGCAAATAAAAATAATCACTCTTAAACTCTCACACAACAAAAGATATGAAATAAATAAATCTTAATCTATGAAAGCAATAAATCTTAATTTATGAAAAACAATAAATCTCACACATTGTAGGTAGACAATCCAAAAGTATGAGAGATAGCAAGTTGAGAGGCTCCCAGTGCAAGCATTACCAATGAAGGTGAAGATCACTCATGAGCATGGTGCTAAATCTAAATTATATTCAAAACATAAGTAATCTTAACTTCCACTTCAGTATCTCCAACTTTACACATGCCTTTGAAAGGAGAAGGCTCTCCCATTTATACAAGAACATAAGAAGCTACGTCATTAATGGAGGTCCATTATTCTCTCCCTAGATCCCTAGAAAGTCTCATAGAGTTACAATTCAAATAGGTAATGATGAGACACATATCCTCATAGAGTTACAACTCAAATAGGTAATGATGAGACACATATCCTCTTTGACCTTTATCCAAATCTTCTTCCATATCTTAAAGGGAATTCGAATTTGAGCATTGGAGGCCTCATAAGGGTGCCTTGGAAGCTTCCAAATGACTTACACATGTCATCAAACTCAAGCCACTTTTAAGTATTAGAAAGTATATGTCATTTTTCTAAGTTTTAACCATTTAATTCACTTATAATACTAGAAATCATTAACTTTTGGAAAACACAAATGGAACCCATATAATTATGAAAATGGAGGCTAATGAAAGGTTATATGATCATGGAGTTGCAACATGTGAGTGAAATGGTGGTGATAAAGGTGAAAGTGGATGATATTTTGAATACATTTTGGAGACTCTACAGACCATAAAGTGTATGAGTGGAATGGTGTATTTTTTTTAAGGTGTGAATGGTGTATTGTTTAAAGGAGTGAAAGATGTAGTTTTTAAAGGTGTGAGTGGTATATTATTTAAATGAGGTGAGTTTTGTTTGAAGGAGGTGTGAGTGGAATGGTGCTATATGATAGTATATATTTGAAGATATATTTGAGAGCTTGTAATGTTTGAAGATATAATTGTATGCCAATTAATCAATTACAAAGACACATCATTTTTATTGCAACTATTTTGGGTTGAGTTTAAACTTTATAATGGATTCACTCATCTCCATTTTGTGAGTATTTCTCTCTAGAAAATATAATTATCTTTAGTGGTCCTAGAAGATAAAACACACCCTCATTTTCAATGAGTTGTGGAAATGGGTTTGTGAAGGAGGAGATAATACACCTGAAAAACTGACTTCAGTTAAGGATCTTTCCATTTGGGAAAACAAGGACAATAATGCCTATGCTTTGATTACAACGTTAGTAAATGAAGAGGTGATTCAACATAGTTTTCCATTTTTAAATTCCTTTGAAGGTTTAAAGAAGTTGAAGGAATTGTATGACTCACACTCTAACTTCGAAGGTATTCAATTGATGATTAAGTTGTTTAGTCTTGAATTGAAAAATGAGGACTCTCTTTCCGTAGAATTAGAAGTAATATCCATTATGCATGACATCAAAGCCATTGGTGTTCAAATAAACATTCCTCTCATATTTTATGTCAGGGCATTATATCCCACTTATTCACATTATCTTGAGTCATTGCAAGCAAGTGGAAATATTAAGGACATTACCTTTGACTCCCTTGAGAAGAAGTTTGTTGAAAGACAAAAGGATTTTTGGAAGAAGGAAAATCCTTAGTCTACTGAAGAAGTTGTGTGCCTTGCACAAAAAGATATGAATCATGCATAAGATTGTTCTAGAGGAAGAGGTGTTTGGAGAGGAAGAGGAAGGAGGAGTTTTAGAGGCAAGGGGGAAAGACATTTCCAAGGTGAAAGATATGATCTTCATTGCATATGATGCAATATAGATGGACATGATCCTTCCACATGTAAGCTGCATTGGGATAGAATTGAATAGGAAAGAAATGATGGAAAATGTAAAACACATGACAAAGGGAAAGGTAAAGCACCGACGTCCACTCATTATCTTGTGGCACATTGCAACATTGAAGTAACTGAAGAGTTATTCAATGCTTCACTTGCTTCATGGAAGGATGATTTGTTGCTAGTTTCAGGAGAAATTTTCCAAATGACTTTCAGGAGAGATTTCTTTGAAGAATTCATGGAGCAATATACTTTGTAGAAAAATCAAAACTCAATCCATCAAGGTTTTGCACCATCATGCTTAAACTTCCTGGTCTTCTATATTTTCTTCTACATGATTTTATAGACCTCCTAGAGTTGAGGAGAAAGTTGTTGTCTTTGACCTACATTTTCTAGCGAGGACACTCCATTGATATATTTGATGGAAAGGTTTAGTTTAGAAAAGCATTAAATCACTCACTTGTCATGATGGGGATAGAAGAAGAAATAATTTTGAAGCTGCAAGGAACCTATGGTCGTGCACAAAACATCTCATACAGTTCTCACTATGAGGCAGTTACATTTCCGTCTAGTGTTTTATGGCATGCTAGATTTGGACACTTGAACTATGACACCCTTCATTTGTCGAAGAAAAATGGTGTTATTAGTTTTCCTACAATTCCTCAGAAACTTACGAAATGTCATGCTTGTATCTTAGGAAAGCACAACAACCAATCGTTTCATGATTCTCATTCGAGAGCACATAGAAAACTTGAACTCATTCATTCCAGTTTATGTCGCCCAACCATATTCCTTCTACAAATGGTAATAAATATAAGATGAGATTTATTGATGACTACACCACAATGTGTTGGGTCACTTTATTGAAGAACGAATATGATGCTTTTGATATATTCAATAAATTTCATGCATGGATCGAAAATGATGCACAATCTCATATTGGCTCTATTCACACTGATAATGGAAAAATGTATATTTCAAATGAATTTAAAAACTATCTTCGCTAGCATGGGATCAAACATCAAAAAACCATGCCTTATAATCTCAAAGATAATGGAGTAGATGAAGGAATCAATAGGACAATCTTAAATATGGTATATTTCATTATGTTTTCAAGAATGTTAAGCTGATGTTTTGGGTTGATACAGTTCGATGTGTTGTGTATATAAATAATATGTGTCCATCTAATTCTACAAAAAACAAGACTCCATATGAAATGTGGTATGGAAACATTCCTTCCATGAGGCATCTCAAGGTTTTTAGTTCCACCTGTTATGCCTTGATACATAAGGAATAGAGAAACAAACTCAGTGCAAGCAGTCGCAACTATATCTTCTTGGAGTACTCAAATACCTCCAAAGTAGACCATCTTTTTGATGAAGCTAATAAGAAGTTTATAATATATAGATATGTGATCTTTCTTGAATCTTCCAAGGCTGACAATGTTGTTGAGTGACAACTTAATCACTTGGATAGATTTGTACATGCAAAGTCTTTTCAAGAATTTGATAATGAGATTCCATATCTTAAAGGGGGGAATTCATATACTGGATAAATTTGTGGAATATTCTCCTAAATAAATCTCTCCCCACATGAATCTCTAATCACTGATGACACTTTTAGTGATGTGATTGAGAAAAATGGGAGACAAAATCTTCATTCAACCCCAATTCAGTCAACTGATCATCCTAGGACATCTTAGAAAGGTCGTCCAAAATGGCTGATAAAGACACTTTAAAGTGTTCATCCCAATGAGGTTGGAAAGAAAGAAACAAAAGGATCAAGTAAACAAAATGGAGATGATGTAGACAATCCCGATTCACTCACTGATATGGATGTTTCTTATGATTGTGAACTGAATTTTTCTAAAGATTAAAAACCAACATCCTCAAAATATGTTGCTTCTCATGATGAATGTAAAGAAGCGAGGCAGAAGCAATATGATTCCTTGATAAATAATGGTACATGGAATCTGGTTGATCCTCCATTGGGAACCAAACCAATAGGCTGCAAGTGGGTCTTCCTGAATAAGTATAAAGCAGATGGAACACTTGACAAGCATAAAGTCAGGCTTGTGGCAAAAGGTTTTGCACATAAGGAAGGGGTCGACTATTAGGAGACTTTTCCCCCATAGGAAAATGGGCTTCCATATGGACACTCTTTTTCTTGGTAGCAGAGAACGGTTGGAATGTCCATAAAATGGATGCAAAAACTACTTTCTTGAATGGATATCTGAAAGAGAATGTTTTTATGTCACAACCAAAAGGATTTGTTGTGAATTGTCGGGAACATAAATTATAAAATCTTGTAAAGTCCTTGTATGGCCTCAAGAAAGCACCACAAGCCTGGTATGATAAGTTAATTGAGGATCTTCTAAAATTGAACTTCAAACATTATGATCTTGATGATGTAACTTTGTTTATCAAGAAAGTTGGAAAAAACAATTGTATATCTTGTGGTGTATGTAGATGATCATGTGATGATAGGGAAAAATGAAAGCTACATTGCATCCATAAAGAAGTAATTGAGGAAAGGTTTTGAAATGACAGATTTGGGATATGTTCACTACTATCTTGGTATTGAAGTAACATAACATGCGAAGTTTATATTCATCTCTAATAATAAGTACATTGGAGATATGTTGAACATGTTTGGCATGACTGAGTGGTATCCCTTAACTAGTCCGATGGAACAAAACTTAAAGCTCACATCCACTGAAGAAAAATAATTTGAGGATGCAATGAATTATAGACTACTCATAGGAAATATCAACTACCCGACTACTACTAGACCAGACATTTCATTTGTTGTTGGAACCCTCTCTAGGTTTATGAAAAATCCTTGTGAGGGTCATTGGCTTTCTACAAAAAGAGTTCTAAAGTAGTTTAAGGGAACTCAAGACTTTGGAATCAAGTATACATAGGCAGGTGACTTCAACTTTATTGGATACTACGATTCAAAATTTGATGGAGATAAATAAATTAGGGTACCTACTTCAGGTTATGCTATGAGTCTTGGATCACGAGCTGTCTCCTAGAGGTCATAGAAACAATTAGTTCCAGGATTCCACAATTGAGGAAGAATATGTGGCAGTAGCTGAAGCAACAAAGGAAATCATGTTGCTCAAGAAAATTTTGGAAGATTAGTAGGAGAAACAGGTGCATTCAATTCCTCTCTTGATTTACAACACTTCTGCAATAAAGTTGGACAAGAACCCAAAGTTCCATGATGGAACGAAGAATATTAATACAAAATACCATCTGATTCAACATTGCATTGAGGTAATAGGTGGATTTTCTTGATTCAACATCACATTCAAGTCAAGAAAATCCACCTACACCATTGTTCTGAAATGAGCAGATCACAAACATCTTCACCAAAGCACTTGGAAGAGAAAAGTTAGAAATATTCAAAATGATGCTTGACCTCATCAACATCCCTTCAGATGAAGGGGGGAATGTTTTTATGTCCGAACCAGAAGGATTTGTTGTGAAGGTTAAAGAACATATAGTATATAAGCTTGTAAAATCCTTTTATGGCCTCAATCAAGCACCACGAGTCTAGTACGAGTAGTTAACTGATCATCTTCTGAAACTCACCTTCAAACATTATAATCTTGATGATGCGACTTTGTTTGTTAAGAAAGTTGGAAAAACAATTTCATATCTTGTGTTGTATGTAGATGATCTTCTGATTACAAGGAACAACGAGAGCTACATTGCATCCATAAAGAAGGAATTGAGGAAAGGTTTTGAAATGCAAGATTTTGGCTATGTTCACTACTATCTTGGTATTGAAGTAACTTAACATCCGAAGTTTAAATTCCTCTCTCAGAAGAAGTACATTGGAGATTTTTTGAACTTGTTTGGCATGACTGAGTGCAATCCTTTAACTATTGCAATGGAACAAAACTTAAATCTCACATCCACTAAAGGAAAATAATTTGAGGATGCAAAAAAGTATAGACAACTCGTAGGAACTCTCAACTACGTGACTGCTACTAGACTAGACATTTCATTTGTTGTTGGAATCCTCTCTAGGTTTATGTAAAATCCTTGTGAGGGTCATCGTATTGCTACATAAATAGTTCTAAAGTACTTGAAGGCAAGTCAAGATTTTGGACTTAAGTATACATAGGTGGGTGAATTAAGCTTGATTGGATACTCTGATTCAGGCTTCAATGCAGATAAAGAAATTGAGTGTTAGGTCCCTATACTACTAGTGTAACCCCTTATTGTTATTGATGCAACTCCCTTATTATATTATTGTACCCATATAGTCCACATGTTGTTATTATTATGCCCCATAGAAGGCCACAATTGTTATTGTTGTGCCCCTGCAATAGTATTGTTATGTAGGCTCTGATTGTATTAGGACCCCTTAGACTCCTATATATAGAAAGGATGTCTTGTCATTTGTATCATCCAAGAATTTTTCATTTGGGTAATGTAAAGGAGATTCCCCCTCGAAGAGGTTCATTTTGAAGTCATTGATCTATCTTTTCTTTTATTTTGTGAGCTAGTTACATAGAATTTGGTATCAAAGCTTTGGATCCTAGGGTTTCGCTACTCCGAACAGGCCATCATGGAATTTTTGATATAAATTTTTCTCCATGAAGTTTCCAAAGCTAAAAAAAAATTGTTTGAGCTGAAATTATTCTGAACCTCAGGTCTAAATTTCAGATCTTGTCTTGCTATAGTTTCAGACATATGATCTAAGGAAGTTAGGGTTTTCGCAAGCTCCAGAATTCCATCAAAACTGGCCATCATGGAATTTTCGCTATAATTTTTTTTTCTATGAGGGTTGAAAAACACATTTGAGTAGAAATATCAATGAATCTCAGATCCAAATTTTAGATCTTGTTTCTCTATATTTTTTGAGATATGATCCAATATATTTATGGTTTTTGCAGACCCCTGAATTACATCTCAAATAGGTGACCTGGGTAAGATCGTCATAACTTTCTCTCTGAGCAACAGATTGAAATTTCATAAAAATTTACAGAAAGAGGATGGGCTTTAGTGTTGTGTGTGGAGCATGATTTTTCAGAGGTCTTTGTTTCAGCCGGATGTATATCCCAGGAAGTTTGTACACCCCTCCACGCAGGGGGGTGCGGGGGGGACTTGCCCCCCCCGGCTGGGGGGTCCGGGGGCCAGTGGTCCCCCGAAGCTAAAAACATATGTAAATTTTCCTTGTAAAAGTATAGTAATTTCTAGTCAATTTGGGCCATTCACTAGGCAGATGATCTGACAGTAGAACTTATGTTTAGTTTAGGGTTTTTTGCCCTAGAAGGCAACCCCTCTCTTTGTATGAGGGCATTGTATTTGAGGATGTAATAGATGTGTATTCTATGTGTGAGTGAGAAACAGAGAGGTGAGACTGTGAGAGAAAACAGAGGATATTACAGCGGATTTGTTGTAGGTTGTGTCTCTTCATTTTGCTGGATAATGGAAAGGAAGGACTGGTTGTTCGGGGTGGACGTAGCCCAAAATGGGTGAACCACGTATATCTGTGTCTCTCTTGTTTCATGTGTTTTCTGTGTTTATATTTCTACAATATTTTATGTGTTCCATTGCTCCATAATATATACTTTTCTAACATTTATCTTTTTGTGTATCAGTTTTAGGTCCTAAGGTTGAAACTGTGACATGTGGCACTTCATACAATTTCGCATTATTGAGCTAGTCTATAATCAAGTCATTGTGAGAGATTTAGCATAACTCTTCATTAGGAATCAAATATTGATCAGACTTGTGTGGTTGAAAATAGGTATAGAGGGCTACCTGTTATAGCTCCAAATCTCACTATTATGGTTTGTGATGCTGCATTCATGGCCTAGGGCAACCCCTCCTTCCAGACCTGGTCCAAAATCTAAAAAATAGTGTTTTATTCCC
>APFE031075550.1:0-43573 GCA_000404065.3 Pinus taeda | reverse complement strand
AAGGCTCCATCTGATAAAGAACTTGCAGTTTCTAGTAAAAAGAAAATTACAAATTTCTTGCCTCGAAGGTTAATGCCACGTCATCAGACAAAGGCAAAGAACCGAAGCAACCAGGGGGCAAGAAGAAATGGAAAAACAAAAAGAAGAAATAGGAAGATTTTACTCCTTAGGAACCTTCTGGAAACCCTACTGGGCGAAAAAAACCTAATCAGCCATGTTTCATATGTGATGAGGACCATTATACGAGTGATTGTCCACATTGAGCTGAGGTCACAAAGTTTTTGAAGACTTCAAGTACCTCGGCGATATTGAATGATCTGTTTCCAAACCCGGAAACCAATCTGTTTGCTATCGATCATGCTTCCCCATCCCAAGTGCTTATGTTTCCCATTTCAAAACAATAAAATGATGCTTTGATATCGACGAGGAATAAAGATTATGGGAATCCACAAATGTCCAACAATAAGGCTACATATCAACCTAGTAGTTTGACAACAACTTCGTCAAAAGTTGTGCCACCCATCATTCCTGAACTAACAATAAAGACGCCAAAGGGAGTAGTACATAAATTGACATTTAATCCTCGTGATCGAGTAGCACATAATTATAATATACTAGAGGATTTGGCTCAATCACCATCCACTATGTCAACAATTGAAGTACTGCAAAATTGTCCCTCCCAAAAGCAAGATTTATTATTAGCAACAGGTGGGATTGACCCAAAGGATTCCAATGTTGTGGCCTTTAACCACAAAGGATATGAACCTCAGTTACCGGCTCAACTCGATTTCCTTATATAGGTAAAATCCCACAACAAAAAAATTCATCAAACAATCATTGATGAGGGGGAATCTACTTGTATTATGTCAATGAGTTGCTGGAAAACTTTAGGCTCACTACCCTTGTCGCGATCATCAATGACCTTAAAAGCATTCGATGGAAGAACATACATGCCATATGGGATTTTAAGTAACTTGCAAGTTGAATTGGGGGGCAAGATAGTAGAAATTGAAGTCAAAGTTATCGATGGAAACCTTGACTACAATATCTTACTGGGAAGGCCCTGGATTTATGCTATGGCCGCTGTTGGGTCAACATATTTTAGAAAGATTGCATTTCCCTTCCAAGGAAGAATTACAATCGTTGAACAACTAACCCTTTTCCCCAATAGCTCACAAGATACGGGAAGCATTCCAATGATCCATGGAAGCTCTCAATCACTTCAAAATGTCAGAATAGGCCTCCTAAAAGACCCAGCCTTGATGGGTACTTCTACCCTCCTGCCTCCAAGTAATCTAGCGGAAGTGGAAATGGTAGAAACCTGTAATATGGTATATTCTACATCAGCAAAGATTAAGAAGATTTCCCAACATTTTGTTAGCATGGATCATCGCCAGGTATTGCCTCCAAGCCCCATATAAATTTTGTAGCAATCAATTTTCTTGGCTTGGGTGGTAAATCCAAATCAACACTCATCAAGTGTTTGGATAGATAGGTCTCTAGAATATGGCACCTTTTTAGATCCTTGGTCACGTATACATTCTACATAAGAAGGAATCATTGTGTCAATGATGATAGGAGAGGCACCATGGGATGATTACCACCATCATTCCCATCTTCAAGATAACAACGAAGATTATTCCAGAGACCTTGATCATATTTCAGTTTTTGATTTTTTATCAAATACTATAAATACGGTGGTTTGCAAACGAAGTCTATCCAATATTGAAGAAACTATCGCCATAAATATCTTGATCAAACCTAATGTTGTAGAGAATATTCATGCTAACAAATCTTGTTCTTCTTCAGAACTGGAAATATACTCCACTCTCTTTTGAAAATTCAGAGATGTCTTTGCATGGTCATATGCTGAAATGCTAGGCATTGACTCAAGCATCATTGAACATGAAATCAAGATGTATCCGGATGTCAAACCAGTAAAATAGAGGCTTCGACAGGTTCACCCAAAGAAAGTCGTTGCCATCAAGGCAAAAGTTGAAAAACTTTTACATGTTGGTTTCATTTACCCTGTTCCTCTAACTGATTGGGTATCGAATATTGTTCCTGTCATGAAAAAGCAAGGAAAGATTAGAGTGTGCATTGATTACAGGGATGTAAATCAAGATTTTCCAAAGGACAACTACCCTACACCCTTCACCGACTAGATAATTGATGAATGCACTGGATGCGAAATCTTTTCATTCATGGATGGCTTTTCTGGATACAATCAAATAAACATCCACCCATAGGACCAGTCGAAGACTACATTTATATGTCTGTGGGGCACATTCATGTACCGTAAACTACCTTTCAGTTTAAAGAATGCAGGGGTAAATTTTCAGAGGGCAATGAACTACGCCTTCCACGACATCAAACACATCGTTCAACCATATCTCGATGATCTATCGGCTCATTCGTGAAAGCAGACTGATCATCCACAACATTTGAGAGCTATATTTCTACATTGCCGACACTACAAAATATGACTCAATCCACACAAGTGTGTGTTTTGTGTCGGTTCTGGTTGTTTACTTGGTTTCATAGGTTCTAGGGATGGAATTCGACTTGACCCATGTAAGGTTCAAGCAATCATCGACATGCCTCCACCTTCAAATTTTCTTTAGATTCAGAAACTCCAAGGGAAAGAAAACTTTCTAAGGAGGTTCATTCCAAATTATGCCAAACTTGCTAAAGGTTCTACGCGTCTTTTGAAAAAATAAATTCCCTTCAACTGGGATCAGGTTGCGCAAGCTTCCTTTGGTGCTTTAAAGGAATCCCTAATAAAAGCATCATTAATGTGCGCTCTTGACTATCTAAAAGACTTTAACCTGTATTTAGCCACAATAGATACAACCATCACAATGGTTTTAGTACACGAAGACAATGGAATTGAACATCCTATCTATTATTTAAGTCGAAACTTAAATGATACAGAAAGAAGGTACTCCTATGTTGAAAAGTTGGCTTTACCAGCTATTCAAGCAGTACAAAGATTTCGACACTATATCCTCTTTTTCAAAACTACCATTTTGTTAGATTGTAACCCTATGACTTACATTTTTTCACGTCAATTACTAGGGGGCAAATATTCAAAATGGATAGCCATTTTGCAAGAGTTTGATCTGGAATTCACAAAATCCAAATGAAAGAAATCTCTAGTTTTTGCGGAGTTACTATGCGACCTCGCATCGTCGTCTAATGATTCAACATCTAAAGCATCAATCATGGATGAATCTTTGTTTTTGATATTGTCAAGCGATCTGTGGTCTGGAGATATACTGATCTATCTCCAAACCCAAACATATAGGCCTAATACCTCTTGCTCTGAACAACGACGTACTTGATACCAAGCCAAAGACTACATGATCGTTGATGATACACTTTACTGTCGAGGTATTGATACAGTTCTGCGAAGGTGCCTCATGCATAAGGAGGCTGAAAAAGTCCTGAATGATTGTCACTCAGGTGTGTGTGGGGAATATCAATCCGATTATGTTATGGCACAAAAGATCTTACAAATTCAAATATTGCATAATTGCAGTAAGAAGTTGCCATGCTTATCAGATTTTTGACCGCAAAACGAGATTACCACACACAGCGTTGCATCCAGTAGTTGCTGTTGGGTCATTTGCCAAATGAGGCATAGATTTCATGACATGTAACCCCACCTCAGCCTAGGGGCATGGGTATATCATAGTCGCAGTTGACTATTTTATAAAATGGGCCAAGGCGATGCCTACATTAAACAACAGTGGTGAAACAGTTGCTTTTTTCTTTTTCAATCATGTAGTGTCTAGATTCGGTGTTCCATAGGCTATAGTCACAAATCATGAATCATATTTTCACAATCACATGATGGTTGAATTAACTACCAAATTAGGATTGTCCCACGACAGTTCTACTCCATATTATCCACAATCTAACAGACAAGTTGAGGCCATCAACAAAGCCCTGAAGCGCATGACGCAAAAGATGATTGGAGTCCACAAACAGAATTGGCACTTAATCCTGTACTCAGCTTTGTGGGCATATAGGACATTAGTGAGAAATGCGACTAGATTTACACCCTTTCAGTTGGTGTATGGCCTGGAAGCTATCTTACCGATTTAGTCTGAAATTTCATCTCTGAAGCTCGCAGTCGATCTACTTCCTGAAACTTTGGAGGAAGAGGCTTGTTTCTTGGAACTAGTCCAATTGGATGAAACCTGTCGTGATTCCACTTTGGCTAATGAATCTCATAAGAAATGTGTCAAAGCGCAATTTGACAAAAGTTTCAAACCTTGTGTCTTCTCAGAAAGTGACCTGGTCTTGCTTTACAATTAGGACTCCGATAAATTGGGAGTAGGTAAGTTTGAACCATTGTGGATGGGCCCCTACATTGTTAAAAGAGTATTAGAAAAAGAAGCCTATGAGCTAGTAGATTACGATGGGATTCCACTGTCGCAACCCCAGAACAGGTTGTATCTTAAGCGTTACTATGCTTAATTAAGTGTAGTGATCTCTTTATATGCTTTTGTTACATTTTTGTTTTCATCAAGAGTTATCATTTTGGTTAGGTAATCCACTTTATAGTTGTTTCAAATGTCAAACCTGTTGGAAGCATTCATTGGATACGCTGACAGAGCTAGTCATAGTACGCAGAACCTATCTTTTGTAGCCTGTGCCATTTTTGATCCACGCGGTGAGTTAGTGAGTATCAGAGGGATATGTATTGGTCGATCAACAAACAACATCATTGAGCACAATGTGTTGATGGAGCTTCTCTCTGATGCCATCGCACATGGCATACACCGACTTGTTGTCATGATAGATTCACAACTTGTCATCCTACAACTTACTGGCATCTATTCCGTTCGGAATCAAGCTATCTATCGTATGTTCCTGAGGGTCGGGATTTTGGAAAGACAATTTGATTCTATTCAATATCAACAAATTTCCATAAACTTAAACACATTAACTATTTCATTAGCAAATTATGTGTTAGATAGACATTTGTAGCATTTATAAAGGAAAAAGCATTTCAATTAACATTTGCATCAGGATCAGATAACTTAACCCAAATAAAGCTCTAAAAATCGAAAATATATATAACTATTTATAGTTTTTACAAAATGTTCTATGTCCAGGAAAAAATAGGTCATACGACCCAAAAACTCAAAAATACAGAAAAGCACCATAAAATAATGGTGCTGGTGATAGAAAGTCACCGCCTGTGCGATCATACGTAGGAGCCTAGTCCATCGACTTGGCATGCCAGTGGTATGGCGCTGTAATCTTAGAGGTAACTCATCGGTCCTCACATCTTGAATACCAAGGGTGAGACCCTCGATCTGATCTTGCAATAATGCAAGGGTCTTCGCTATGTCCAGATCGCGAAGGACAACCCTCCCTACAACATCTCTTACTGGAATAACAGTTGCTGCCCTTAGGCGTGCTGCTGGTCGTACTAGCTCAAAATATGCACATATATGAGTTTGGTTAGTCTTGATAACATTTAAAAAACACAAGAACATTATACAAGCAATAAACAAAGATATGGTCAGATTATTTTACCCAAAACACCCCACTGTTCACTAGCTGATAGCACCAAATCTGGGTCGCCTCAGAAATCCAGCCCAACATCTGCACATATATGACTTTGATTAGTCTTGATAACAATTAAAAAACTCAAGAACATTATAAACGCAATAAACAAAGATATGGTCAGATCATTTTACCCAAAACACCCCACTTCTCACCAGCCGATAGCACTAAATTTGGGTCACCTCGAAAATCCATCCCAACATATGGATACTCGGCGAAGACTATCTCCTAATGGTTGAACCACTCAAAGAAGGCATTAGAGAACAAAATCTATGACTAGCCAGCATGTCTGGCCATGAGGTCAACCCGTCTCTGCATCCGTGGTGCCCTCGGTGCTCGCAATCCTAGTGAAATGTACTGTGGCTGCATCAATGGAATCCTCTCCAAGGTGAAAGTTGTCGGAACGGAATCATAACCAAAGTTCTTAGATCTTCCATTCTTCACCTTGGAAAGTTGTTCTTTTATAACCATAAGTACTGCCTCACACCAGTTGAATACCTTTGGTTCCAGGCATTCCAAGGCGTACTACATATATGATTTGTTGGCCAAATGAAGAGCCGTGCTACCAGCCAATCTACCAAAGGTGAATAAAATAGTCCTCAAGGACTGGTCAGTGACATCTCGAATACTAATCTTTCCATCCTTGCTCGGTTG
This sequence comes from Pinus taeda, assembly GCA_000404065.3. NCBI lineage: Eukaryota > Viridiplantae > Streptophyta > Pinopsida > Pinales > Pinaceae > Pinus > Pinus taeda. Next base: position 37,336 of record APFE031075550.1, on the reverse strand, counting down.
AGATCCATCTCTACAAAACTGGTGAATATAGTCCCTCAAAGATTCACCCCCATGGGCAGATCCTGATAGTGAGAGAGGGGCACCACGCCTCGATAACCCAGTTAAAAGGTAGATATCCTCAACTGTCAAAGGAATGGTTTTGCCTCTAATTTGGAACACCTGGTTGATCAGACCCTATGCATCAAGAAGATATTGCAACAAATTGATTTGTTGCCTCATGCTAGATATGCGGAAGAATTTGAGCAAGCCACAGTTTCGCAATGCAGTAACCGTACCCAGATCATGTAAGGAAATCATGTCGTCTTCTTCATGCTTGCGTTCACGCCATGTAATTACCATCTTGATTTGATGAATCTTTGAAACACAAACAAAAGATAAACTAGGATCTTGATTTGAAAAAAAATAGGAAAACATTTCATGAAAAACACGACACATACTTTCCCTTCTGCGGACATCACACCCTACCTGTGTACAGGGTGAGACGCATATTGACTGGCCAATGGCCAGCTCAGTATGCATCACACTTTTTGATGTAGACTAGGTGTGATGGAGAGAGAATGAATTCTTCAAACCCCTAGGGCCCAGAAGAACAAGAAAACTTGCTTAGAATCACAAAAGGATGGAATGCAATTGAAGAGCTCAGGGTCAACTCCTACCTGGTCTTGACGGCGCAGAAGATAGTCCATCGGATCTACTGAAGTCAGTTAATGAAATTTGTGGGGGGAAACACATCCATAACACCAACAATCCAAAATTTGAATGAAATGGTAAAAATGAGAGGTAAAACTGCTTTTATGTCACTATTCACGTAATTCAAGTAAAATGTTAGTTTTTAACTCATTTTTCAAGCACGTATTTGTATTTCTAATCAATTTGATGGAGTATTTGAACAAGTTGTACGACCGTTGAAAGAATATAGTGTTAATGGTGAATTGAAATGGTTAATTGAACATCTCTGACTATTAAAACGAGCAATGTTTCCGCAAAGTTCAAGCTCGTTAAAAAATAAACCTAGCAATCAGCAATGTTACCACAGGGTTCAAGCTCATTAAAAAACAAATCCGCCACTGAGCATAGTTTCTAAAGTTTCAAGCTCATTAAAAAATGAATGCACCCTCGGTAAATAACCTTCATGATTGCCTTGCTATCAATCTTTTGAGCCTTGGTTGTGTTCTCATCATCACCCCCATTCTTTTGGCCAATCATATGCTTCCACTTGATTGTTTACCCTTTTGAGGAACAACTACGATGAGTGATTTTGTTAGCCACCCTCTTTACACTTCTGTGTTTGACAAGTTCCAAACTTACTTGGAACTAGTTGTTACCTGAAAACATCACTCGGTCCTCAAAGACGAGTCTCTTTTAAGCTCTTTTTAGACTCGAAAAAAATGAAAAGATTGCCGAGTTACTGGCCTTTCCAGCTCATTAAAGTAAGGGGAAGTGCCATCCATCCTCTACATTTTAATATTTTTGGAGCTGAGGGATCATTCCACAAAAGGATCGAGCACTTGTCTTTTTCGGCTCGCTAAAACTATCAAAAGTCATCCCTTTCATATTATTTTATACTTTTTCAGACTTAAGGGATTAAGCCATGAAAAAGGACTACTGGAGTTTCCTTTTCATCCCTTTTCAAACTCTCTAAACAAGAAAAAGACCGAGTTATCTTTATCATTAAACTCGTTAAAGCAATAGCGACAAACTTGTCCATCCGAACAAGAGCGAGTTTCACTGTCGCTAGGCTTGCTAAAACATAGCGACAGGTTTGCCCGAAGGGAAAATTATAAAACAAGCATATGTTATCCTCCTCAAACTTGACAAAAATAAAGAGGTACTGGTCAGCAATGACTCGGGAAAAAGGGAAGAAAACTTGAAGAACTTCATTGGTAGCAGGTTGCTCTTGAGCATGACACTTCACTCCATCACCATGATTGAGTCGGGTTGGGTTATTCCATTCACCGGTCACATCACCATTGGTCCTCGGTACGATCCATTTTTGGGGTTAACAATACCAATCCATTTCAGTGTCGCCGATATGTTCAAAAGAAGTCATTTAGAGAATTCACCAATCCAGCTAACGCGTCATCCACTGCAATACCTTCACTCACCATTTTTCATGACCGCCATTCCTGAACCTTGTATCTTTGGATCATTTTCACCTCCAGAAAATCATTTTCTTCATTTTTTGTCGTAGATGTTGGATTCATTAAGGCCCTCCTATGATGGGTCACTTCTTGTCAACATTAGCTCATTATCCAAGAAGTTGACTTAGGAACAACCCTTTCAGTACTTTGAAGCTTGCATTCCTCAATGGCAAGTTTCTCACTTCTGGCGACCGGTTTACCTCAATGGCCTTCGACTGTAAAAATTTACATGGTGTTCGACATCGACTCATATATTCACACCACGTGAATTGTACTATAGTACCTTGAGGGTCATTATCATTTTCAGTGATTCCTCTCGTGCCTATTAACAACTTACATCATTGGCTGGTAATCGGGCGATGTCTTTCCATGTTCGACTTCAGAACATCTTTTCACATGGAACGACTTGTACATCAGGCGAAGATTAAATGAGTTTGAAGACCCCAGATCTAGTTTCATCCATCCAGGCTGCGATATATTCAGGAAAATGAAGACATCAAATGTACGCCATAGCTGCACAGATGATCATCGAAGCTAAGGGAGGATGGCTCTACAAGAATCACCAGTCTGCAATAGTAGATGATTGTCTATCCTATGTACATGAAAATGAATTTATAAAGCTGAGCATGGGAATTCCCACCTCAGCTAGATCATGAAAATAATATGAAGATATTATATTGTATTGTATCTTATTATAGGTCACCTTCCAGTTTGAAAAGCTTCGGATCCTCATGATAAAGCATATCACCCGACATCAGAAGATTTACAACCTCATGCTTTAGCGGGCAACTGTTATAGACATATTTGGGCACTGTAACCCCAAACACATATGTTGATAAAGCAAGGGCTCTTAAACCCCTAAACGTTTTGTTTCATACCCTAAAATATCATGCTCAACTGATTATATCATTTCGCAAAAGTTCCACCTTATAAACTACTCAAAACTAGCCAAAACTAGCCCATACAAACAGCTCCATGCTTAGGGTGTGATGCATACTGGTTGCTACACTAGCCAGGTGCGATGCATACTAAAAGAGCCTTCTGTGGGGTGTGATGCATACTGGTTGCTACACTAGCCAGGTGCGATGCATACTAAAAGAGCCTTCTGTGGGGTGTGATGGGTGAGAGTAGACAAATGGCAGAGACAATTTGCTAAGTGGAAACCCAGATAATCTTCTAGAAACTTCTCATATGACACTTGCCTCTTTGAATTCGCCCAGGGATGAGTAAGAGATCATGAAATCTCCAAGTGGAACCAAGAACTATCAATGAAATGATGCTAATCAAAAACCTAGAAGCTGACTCACCCCTCTACAAATATCTATAAATGGATCCCTCATCTGAGAGATCTAAAGGCTGGAATTTTGTAATATGTAAGGAAGTGCTATTGGTTTTTCTTTGAGACATTATATTGTTGGGTGATCTTGCTTTTCATGAGGTGAAGAGGGCTTTCATGTTGGGAGGATTATGCTGGATCAGACAGATGGGTTGTAATCCTCTCTTCTACTTCTACTGTCAATAAAGTTATTTTAGTTTTCCCCCATATACTTGTGTATTTGTGAATCTTGTATTTGTGAATGCAATTGTATATTTAATGTACTTCTGATTCTGCATTGTTTATGGTATTATAGATCCCTATGATTTGATGGTGTTTTGTTGCTTTGCCTCTACAGGTGTTCTTTAAAGCACGACAAATGACAAAGGAGTGACAAGCTCTATCAAAGGAGAGAGGAAACAAGCAAGGAGCCAAGCGAAAGATTAAGGTTGGTGCTCTTTGCTTCTCTCTTATTTATCATACATAAAGGAAAACAAAAGTTACTTTGAATTGTTTGTTTCTAAGATAGCTACCCATCTTAGTGGGACTGGCAGATCAAATAGACACTAGTTTTCTCGGAAACATTTCTCATTGGCCATGGCTTGAGCTCTAGTTTCTACCATACATAGATCCAGGTCACTTTTCGTCACTGTGAAAAAAGTTGGGACCTGCTGAAAATTGAAATAACAAGTGAATGGTACCACCTCACTCAGCTCATTGTCCTGATTTTTATGGGTTAAGTCTCTTATAAGCATCCTGAGAGGAGTTTTAATCCCCGCTTATCAATATTGCAATGGCGAATTTCTAGAAAAGTTAATCCCTGCCCAATGTCATGTGAGAATTGCGTTAGGGTATAGGAGCCAAAACCCTCCCGTACAATTGGTAAGATCTATCTGTGAAACCCTTAACTGCTAAATGTTAGTTTGACTGCTGCGGCGACAGAACCCCAGCTGCTAGATCTGAATGGTACTGTGGCGGTAGACCCTGAACTCATTGATCTGATCGTTGAGGTAGCGACAGAACCCCAATTAATAGATCTAATCTTGCAAAATAGATAATGGGTGATCTTTAGAGAGACGAAGGAACTATGGTCTCAAGGAGTGTTAGGTGCTACAAATCTCAATATACATAAGGGTCCAATAGTAGTACTGAGCCCAATCCTTTCAAGGCACTAACTAAGGAGGATCAACCATACCCTTAGTCATACTACTCGACTACCCTATTGTACACACGAGTAATCTCCCCGATTACTAGTCTCGGTGTACTGTAGCAGTAAGACAACCAACAGTTTATCTACAGTGAGGTTTTAGGTGAGCCTAGGGGGCTTCCGATATACCCAGAGGGTACGTGGAAGATAGTCCGTGCATGGTTCTGTCTAATGCGCTACTACTCGAAGGGGTACCTACAGGGATTACAAGGGAGTCCAAAAAGCATGACCACCTCTTGTATTTAATGCATCCATGCCTCCCTAAAATTGTAGGTTTATGTGCTCAATGACAGATACTGTGGTTTAAAGACGCTGAAACGCGTCTCTAGGCAAAAAAAAATTCTGTTAAAAATGGAGATACCACGGGCCCTGGAAAGCGTTATGATACTAGTTGTTATTCTCTTGACCTCCAAGAAGATGCCAAAATACCAAATATACAAAGAAACACAACCGAGAACATAGAACAAAATGAGAAATAACAACATGTATTTTATTATTCAGAGATGAAAGCAATGTTCACTTGCCTCTTCAAGGGGGCAACCTCCAATAGAGCAGGGCTCGATTACAAAATAAGACAATATGCTTCTTAATGGGGAGTCCCTATCCTTTATATAGGATTCATACATGTAATACCATGAGTCAGTGCCATGGTTCTCTAATAACATGGCACGTTTGCAACTAACTGTGCTCCCTTTCTCTAAATGCGGGTCAACCACTTACAATTATTAATATGGGATTTATTGACTCTTTCACTAACTATAACTAGGACTTGACCCTATTACATAAATAAGGGGGTTAGGGTTGGACCCTAACAATGCTTTTAAAACTTTATGGATGGTTTGAGCAAGTTCATTGTTTCTTTGGATGCCTTGGTTTTGCAGAAAATCCCTATAAAGTTATTTTAAAAATGCACACACCAATGAACAAACAACTTCAAAAATGGTCACATAAAATGTCTTGGTTTTTTATTCAGAATTTTAGATGTAGTGTGTGGCAAGTCCATGAAAATTTTCATCATGAGGAACTACAGAGCTTGGAATCTGATTACCAAGAAGATGGGAGAGTTGTAAGAGATGGGTTGCTAACAGATTGTTATTTATATGTTAACATGAAAATAATTCCTTCCCTATTTTCGAGTAAAAAGAATGCAAAAAAGACATAGAATGCACTTAATATGTTGTCAGCGTTTCAGATATGGTGTTTCTACTACATCTTGTAGAATCAATATTCTTGTATAGTACTTTAAAGATATTTGATTCAGAAAAAATATGTATTATGCTCTATTACACGGAAACTGCTCCCTAGAGGTGGGAAACCTGTTCCATTGGTTTCTGCACTCCCAGAAGCTTTGGAACCATACGGAAACGTTCCCTTTTCAGTGGGAGCTGTAATGGGATCTTGGGAAAATTCCGGGAGCTTTGAACACTATTTTTTTGGAGTTCCATCATTCCCTCGGGTTGGGAAATACAAATCCTGACAAATATGGTGAGCTGTCCACAAAACATGAGCCTTTGTTGAAACCTCCTGATGAAGAAAGGCCAAAGACATCCTTAACACTGATATCCTTAATTGAGGAACTCGAGCAATCCCTTGATGAGTTAAGGAAGCATGTGACACCTCAACGTAAGGGCGATATCTGAGATGTCATGCCGATGAGTACTTATTTTTCCGTTTATGTATATATGTCACGGAAGATTGTGTGCATATTGTATGTTGCAATCAATGCTTAACCATTAGAGTTGCTTTACTTTTTCTCTTAAGAATAACTAGAGAAACATAGGCAAAATTGTTCCTTTGTATTTTCAAGGTAGATTGTTTTAAAGACTTGTCATGTGTAAGAGCACTCATAATGAACTTGAAATTTTAATATTTTATTTATATAGAAGGGAGAGACTAAGCGACAGAGACACCCAAAGAATATATTTATATATAAGAGAGATTATATATTGAAATTGATTTTAATATTTTGATTTAATATTAATTTTGATTATTATATAATTATATATTTAAAAAATATATTTATTTATTTTTTTATTAATATATAATATTACCGCTCCCGATTAGCCATTTCCTATAAATTTTGGGGAAACCTCTAGCTGTTTTGGATACTCGTACCCAATTCCTAAAGTTCCCACCTTCCAGAAACTCATGCAACATAGGTATTGTGTAATGTTTTCTTTAATGGGCCACTGAATTGTGAAAATTTGAGCTAGGAATTGACTGTGGTGGAGAGGCTTTGGACATATGTTACACGATATTGGTTTTATTTGAGGTATTGACAATGATGTAGTGCAAATTCAATGGAGAGTTCTCATGGTCAGGTACCTGTGGTCTACAACTCTTGGTCTAGAGTTTCTGAAATTTGCAGTAGCTAGGAAAGCTTAGATGGAGTACATATTTTGAATTTGTTTCCTAAAGGAGATATGCTCTAGGTAATGAAAATACCAGAATTTAGCCTTCCAAAGAAGCCGTGAATGGGGAACGAGCTAGGAAGACCTAAAAATCTGTTAGCAACACATAAAAGGTGCCATTAAAATCAACGGCCATAATGTCTCATCTTCAGATCCAATTTTTTTCAGGTGGCGTGAAATGTCAGGAAGATAAGAAGGACACCCCTACAAAGAAGTTTGACAAAACCACTTGTCTCCAGATAGTCAATCGACATGCATTCCGGTGGGTCTCCAACATTTTCTGCAAATCGCCGGAGTATACCTGAGGAAGTGGTATCTTGTCTTACAAAACCACAAGTGATTTACATATGGATGAAGAAAGTTGGGGCCAACTTTTTGTTTTGTCCAGATTCAAACATCATTGTAAATTATGATGATTCAAAAGTCAAAAGTATGTTAAAATGTAGTTGTTTGATCAATAAAGTGGGAAACATAATTTAAACTGTATATGTTACATATATAATATTAAATTTCATAATTGTGCTATTTTAAAAATGTTCATTAATATTATATGATTTATTATATATAATATTAAAATTTCAAAGTACTAATATCCCAAACGAGCCCACCTATTCATTATTAGTAAAAATTAGTTTTATAATTGTTGGAAATTAGTTTTGTAACCAATTCAAGAACCATTAGTCCGAAGAAAGGGATAGAAGTATGAGAAGTAAATTTTGTATAGGTTGATATTTTGCAAGTCATGAGACCAATGTAATGAGAAAATTTCTTGGAAATTGAAGAATAAAAACCATTTTTTATTCTTATTCTTGGGGTAAATTGCAACATTGTGTTGTTTTTCTATTTGTCATTATGTTTTCTTTTACTCGTATGAGTGTAAAGTATCAACATAATTTTTTTTCCAGTTTTAACGATGAATTTACTTTTCAAATGTACTCATTTTATGTTTTAAAATGTCTTAATGGGAGCTCCCCCTACCAAAAATTCCTTTATATTTCTAGTCCTTTCACCATTCTTGCTATAGGGTTTATGTTCATATTCTTAAATTCCTATGTTATAAAACAATGTCCCTCTTCATATTTCTTTTAGCCATCTGTTTAATTTAAATGTTGAAACCTCCATTTGTCTCATCTAATCTAGTTTTTAAAGATAGGTTTTTGAACTAGATTATTCATTGCAACTCTCATGGTCTCTTTCTCTTACCATCCATTTAAAAGTTTTTTTAATTTCTAGTAGATGTCTTGGGAACTCATTCCTTTGCATCTATGAATTGTCTCTAGGGAGACAACATCAATTGGTGTGGTTGTCAGGGATGAAATTGAAATTTTTTCCTTGGAAATTGAAAATTTCAAGAACTAATTTTGAAGGAGACAAAATTAGTGTTTGGTTGTAAATCCTCACCAAATCCTTTCATCTTTGGCATTTAATTTTCAGGGTTTTCAAATCGAAGTTCCTTCATTCATAGATAACAAATTTTATCCACTGGATTTTTCTTGTATTGCTAGTTATCCTCATCATGTGCCTGCATTTCATGAGTGAAATGAGTATCTACTAAGATTCAACAGAGATGTAGATGAAAGTACAACTCATCACCTTTAGGATTTTCATGAATGCATGGAGCAACATGGGATCATACATGAATACATTTTAATGAAAATATTTTTCTATTCCATGATGCAAGTGATTGGTACAAAACTCTACCCTGTTCAAGCATTTTTCTTTGAAAAAAGATCATACATCATTCAACTTTGTTTGCAGAACTTTATATTCACAAGAGTTTATTTCTGAAGACTTTTGTGAGTATTATGATTTTGAAAACACTTTCAAAGCTCATGATAATCTTGTTGAAGAAATTGATTACAACGAACATTAAGACTTTTTGGTGAATGATGATAATGTATTAAGCACTCAAGGGGAACACAGCTAAGAAGAATTTGAATGCAAGAAAAAATATTTTTCGGAAAAAGGTTTTGGGTAGTTGAAAGGAGATTTTTCTTTAGAAACCCTACAAAAAGAAGATTTATAAGCATGTTGAAATTAACTAATAGAACACTGAATATGACAAAATTTCAGACCTGCACCAAAAATCACCGCTTAACAGTCAACAAAACACAAAAATTATTGCGCTACAAGTAAATCCTCATAGATCTTATCTTGTTCATTTTGAAGGAGACTTTTTTGTGAATCTTATGATTCATAACAAGAACAAGCTTTGAGTACATGTCAAAAAAAACCACAAGAAAAGACCGAGGCTCCTCCTTCAAAGGTAAACAACTGATAAAATGATGACTTGTATTATAAAAGAAGATATCTCTGTGTGGCCCAAAGAATTATTGAGAAATTTTTTTCATAATATACATCAACCAATTGCTACAGAATTCAAAGAAAATGAAGCTATTGATAATGTTGATTTCTTTTCTAATGTATTTTACGATATTGTAGCAAATTATATGGAAGATATGAGCAATCTAAGAATAAAATAATTTCTATTGGAAATCTTTTCTTTTTTTTTTTGGGATATGTATTAACTCTTGTGGATTATTTTATTTTTCTCATATTACTGCCTCTTTTTAAAGTTCAATAGGGAGTTGCATTAAGTACCTTGATGCTTTCTTGGTACCATTGAAAAACTGATTTCTGATGACTGTTACATAAAGGTCTTATACACAAATGAGATCATTTTCTAAGCATTTTCTTTTTAGCTTTTACAAGTTTTTATTCCATTATTTTAGGTGGAGAATAAAGATCAAAGTTCCAGAGAATAAAAGTTTCAGTGAGATTTAACCTTTCATTCTTTTAAAAAATTGTCGAAAATAATATTAGAATTTGAATCCATGCCCAACAGGGATATTGACCTGTTATTCTTAGTGCCTTGCAAGAAAAACACTGTTCCCAGTTGGTGTCAATGTTGTAACCAAAATTTGTAGAGTAAAAGTTTGGTCTAGGGATAGAATTTTCTATTTGTTGGAGCTCAATTTTGTACACCTAAATTGCCAAAAAAAAATCATAGACAAACTCAGGCAAGGGAACAAAGTTAAAATGATAGTGTACAGGATTGTTGTGTTGCAATGAAAATATGTTGCCACCTACAACTAATAGGAGAATGATTTCCACCTACAGCAAGATGAATGGCCACCTTCAAAAACTAGGATGAAATCAAGGTTGAATTTTTTCCTTATCCAAGCCAAAGTTCAAGGAATATTACTATTTCAAATGGTGGTACAAAATTAGACCATGTTATTGGGGCTAGAAAAGTCTTGAAGAAACCTTAATATGAAATAAATACTTTCAAATATGTGTTCAAGCTTGAGTGGTTTCCAACACAAGTTGTAGGCATGTGTTTCTCTTGTGCATTTTCTCTATATACCAAATCCAAATATTCAGGATCCTCGAGTGGGTTGCATATTTTGGGAGGAAAAATGAAATTAAGTGTGTTTATATATTTATACAATGGAGAGAGATGCATATTCGTTTACTAAGTTAAAGAATTTTGAGCTTTAAAACTAGAATGTTGGAGCATGCATATTTTTCTTGAATCTTTTAACATTTTCCAAGAACCTTAAGTAATCAACTTTTAGCAATCTTGGTGAATGTGTGCAAATCTATTAATGTTATGATGTAAAATTCAAAATTAGTACAATCAATACAAAGTTGCATACGAGAGTTGCAATATTAATTTTCATGCAATCCTTCATGTACAGGTATAAGTTCATCTTGTTGAGCTCTAAGACGAAAGTTGTGTGGAATCAAATGTAAAAGCTTCATGTAGACAATCAAGTTGAGGTTAGAGAATAAGCCACCTCTGTGATTTTAGGTTTAATGAGAGAAAGTGATAATAAATTGGTGAAGGTTTTTCATGAGAATTCATTAAAAAAGCAATTTTGCTACAAAAGAGGAATATGACAAGGTTAAAATTGCCTATCTTTAGGTGACTCGTCATCATTGTCATATTTCTCAGGGTGGAAAAATGGATGGAACTCGAATAGTATTTTTCGATTAAGAGAGTCTTTTTAAACATTTCCAACGTTCCAACGATCAATAAAACGAATAACCATACCACACTAGCATTATTGCAACTGAAAATGGAGTTGTGGGCGTTACAAATGTTTTTTTATTGGTACAGTAACACTTATTTTTAGCAAACATTGAAGATCATCTATCAAATTTGCAATTAAGTCGGTGAAAGACTGAGTTTTCCTAGAAATAATGTTTTACATTCCGTTGGTGGTTTTAACAAATTATTTAAAAAACGCAGAGGTCCTTAGACAACGGATTTTAAATACAGTTTCTGAGCAACCGGCCGAAAATTTTGAAAAACCGCGACATGGGTTTTCGGCAAAGGAAACCCAATTGACTTTCACGTGGGAGGTTTTAAAATTTTATATATGGTTTGAGCAAATTTTCTTGTTCTTCCAACACCCAGCTTTGGCAGAAAAGCACTACAGAGTTATTTTTAAAATTGACACAGCAATGAACAAACAACTTCAAAAATGGTTGCAGAATATGTCCTGGATTTTTATTCGGCATTTTAGATGGTTGAAGAATATGTCCTGGATTTTTATTCGGCATTTTAGATGCACTGTGTGGCAATTCCATGAACAATTTAATCATCATAAACTAGAGCTTGGAATCTAATTACATGAAAAGACTTCCTTCCCTGTTGCCGAGTATAAAGAAATGCAGAAGAAACACGTAATGCTTGGAATCTAACTCTAATATGTTGTTAGAGTGTTTCAGATATGGTGTTTCTACCATATCTTGTAGAGTTCAGATTCTTGTACGGTACTTTGAAGAGGAATTGATTGAGAGAAAATATGTATTGTGTAATGTTTGTTTCAATGGGGCACCCAAATGTGAAAATTTGAGTTAGGAATAGACTTTGGTAGAGAGGATTTGGACGTACATTACAATATATTGATTCTATTAGAGGTATTGGCAATGGTGTAGTGCAAAATCAGGGAAGCGTGCTCACGGTCAGGTACCGAGAGCCTATAGTTCTTGGTCTAGAGTTTCTGAAAGTTGCAGTAGCCAGGAAAGCTTGGATGGAGTACATATTTTATACTTGCATATGCTCCAAACAATGAAAATACCAAAAGTTAGCCTTTCAAAGAAGTCGTGATTGGGATAGGAGTTGGGAAAACCTAGAAATTCGATAGTAATACCTGAAAGGTGCCGGAGCATTCAATGGCCATAATGTCTCATCTCTAGATCCAATGGTTTTCCAGTGGTGTGAAATGCTAGGAAGATCAGAAGGAGGAGGCCCCCGAAAAAAAGTTTGCCAAAATCGCCTACCTTCAGATCGACATTGGACATGCGTTCCGGTGGGTCTCCAACATTTTGTGCAAACCGTAGGAGAACACCCCTGGAAGCAGTTTCTTGTTTTACAAAACCACGAGTGATTTACATCTGGATGATGAAAGATGGGGCCCATATTTCCTTTTTCCTGGATTCAAACGTCATTATAAATTATGATTATTCAAAAGTCCAAACTATGTTAAAATGTAGTTGTTTGATCAATAAAGTGGGGAACATAACTTAAAATTATATATGTTACCTATATAATATTAAATTTCATAATTGTATTATTTAAAAAAGGGGTCATTAATATTATATATTTGATTATATATAATATTAAAGTTTCAAAGTGTTAATATGATAAGTGAGGCCACGTATTATTAAAAAAAGGGTTCTTTATAACCCTTTAAAATTAGTTTTGTAACTGATTCAAGAACAGTTAGTCATAACGAAGGGTTTGAAATGTGTAAGTCATGAGACTAATATAATGACAAAATCTTTTGGAAACTAAAAAATAAAACATTTTTTATTCTTATTTTGGGGCTTAATTGCAACATTGTATTTATTTCTATATTTTTCATTATGTTTTCTTGTATGGGTATGAGTATAATGTAGCGACACATTTTTTAAAGTTTTGATTACAAATTTATGTTGAAATTGTACTTATTTTCTGATCTAAAAAAGTCTTAACGTGTGCTTCATTATGCCAAATATTTTTTTATATTTCTAGTCCTTTCACCATTTTTTTTTATAGGGTTTCGGTTTATATTATTAAATGCTTAAGTTGTAAAACCATGTTCCTCTTCATATTTTTTCTAGTCATCTCTTTATTTTAAACACTACAACGCTCATTTGTCTCGACCAATGTGGTTTTTAAAGATACGTTTTTGAACTAGATTATTCATTGCAGATCTCATGGTCTCTTTCTCTGATCATTCATTTAAAAGTTTTTTTTCAATTTTAGTAAATGTCTTGGGCACTGGTTCCTTTGCAACTAGTAACTATCTCCATAGAGAGAACAAGGTTCAAGGAAAGTGTTGTAACTTGGTGATAGATGGTGGGAGTATGAAATATTTAGTATCAATTGAATTTATGGAGATGAAACTTAACCTCGTGGGCCATCCAAATCCTTATAGAGCCTCATGGTTGAAAAGGGGACAATAGGTGGTTGGGGTTGAACAATGTCTATTGAATTTTCAGATTGGAAGTCTTCAGGAACAAGTGTTATGTGATCTATGCCACATACCTATGGGAACACCATGGATGTTTGATAGGCAAGTTTGTCATGATGTTATGCTCTTGAACTGTGAGAAATTCCAGAATACTAGAAATGGAAAGAAATATAGCCTATAATATAGAATACAATGAGAAAAAACGACAAGTATTTGATTATTGAGAAATAGATTCAATGTTCACTTGCCTCTTCAAGGGGTCAACCTCCAACAGAGCAAAGCTCAATTACGATAAGAATCGATGATCTTTCCTTTCCTAGGTAATATTATTTATAGCTAAATGAAATCCAAAACCCTAACTACTAGTAGTCCCTTGCATAACATAGGTTAACCACTTTATTTATTAACTATGGCTCATTTACAACTAACTGTGGTCCCTTTTCTCTAATGGGGGTCAACCACTTATAATGATTAATGCGGGCTTTATTTACTCTCTAACTAACTATGACTATGAATCGGCCCATTAAGCTTATTACATAACTAAAGGGGTTAGGGTTGGACCCTCCAGAAGAAAACAGGTTGGTTCTGAGGTCGCATCTTCTGGAGAGGTGTCTTTCCACTTGACAAGGAATTTCTTGATCGTGCGTCTATAGAGATGTCTTTCACATGTATCGAGGGCCTATTCTGGTTGGAGCTAGAGTGAGCCTTCCTCATGCAATTCGGGTAGACTGGTTTCAATTCTGCAGTTGTTCCTCACCACCTTCTTGAGGCATGTTACATGGAAGACCAGATGGATTTTTGAAGTTGGTGGCGAGGTCAGTTTGTAGGCGACTGCTCCAATATGCTGAAGTATCTGATAAATTCCATAGAATTTTGGTGCTAGTTTTTGGAAGCCCTTTCCTTTGAGAGATGTTTTCTTATATGGTTGCAGTCATAGGAATACCTGATCCCCTTCTTGAAATGTGCACTTGGAATGATGCTAGTCTACTTGTTGCTTCATTCAATTCTAAGCTTGATGTAGACTATCTTTGACATGAGCTATGATGGTGTCATGGATCTATAGGAGTTGATCAACTTCCTGCACCTTAGAACATCTAGGGATATAAGAAATAAGTGAAGGTGGGAGTTGGTCATACAATGCCTCATATGGAGTCATCTTGATGGCTTCATGATAGTTATTATTATACCACCATTCAGCTAAAGGTAGTCGTTGTACCCATTGATGTTGCTTTTTTGACGTGAAGCACCTTAGATATGTCTCCAAACATTCGTTGACTGCTTCTGTTTGACCATCAGTTTGGGGATGATAGGCGGTACTTAGTTGGAGTTGCGTGCCTTGTAGCTTGAAAATTTCTTGCCAAAATTTTCTCATGAAAGTGGGGTCGTGATCAGACAAAATGGAAGTCGGCATGCTATGCAGTTTGAAGATCTTGTCCATGAAAGATTGAGCCACCAAAGTGGCGGTAAATGGGTGGGGTAGAATGAAAAAATGAGCATACTTAGAAAGTCTATCCACAACCACCATGATGATGGATTTTTTGCCTCACTTTGGGAGATGAGTGATGAAATCCATGGAAACATCCATACAAATAGAGGCAGGGAGTGGAAGTGGATGTAAGGTTCTTGGTAACCTGACTGTTTCTCCTTTGCTGCATTGCCACAAATCACATTCATCTACAAAAGTAGGAATGCCATTTTTCATGCTAGTCCAAAAGAAAGAATGCTGAGCGCCGGCATAAGTTTTCTGAAAGCGTGAATGCCCTGCAGTTAGAGATGAGTGCAACTCTTCCAAAATGTGGGTTTTGAGGGTGGATGTTGGCTATCCTTGTAGTGAAGAATATCATTCTTCAAAGAGTAATTGGCTTAGGAATTAGGACTTTCTCTCAAGTTATTAATAAGTTGGGAGAGAAAGGGCTGTGAGAACCATTCCTTGTGGGCCTCTTCAATCCAATCTGGTACTAGAAGATAGATTGATAGCAGGGTGCTTTCATCCTCAAATTTGCGCAATAAAGCATCAACTACTACATTGTCACACCCTTTCTTGTAAATTATCTCATAATCATATCCCATCATTTTGGCCAGTCATTTATTTTTTTGTGACGGTGATAGATGTTGATTCAAAAAATATTTTAGGCTTTGATGGTCCATGTAGATTTGGAAATGTTGCCCCAACAAGTATGGTTGCCAAGTGTCTACTGCATGTAAGATGGCCATCATTTCTTTCTCATTGGTAGATTGACCCAAATGTTTTCCACTCAGTTGTTGGCAGGTGAAGACTAATGGTCAACCTTCCTGCATTAATACAACACCAATACTGGTACTTGAAGCATCACATTAAATAAAAAAAATGGTGAATTCTAGTAGGGCCAACATAAGAGTGGAGCACATGGCCTCTTTGAGAGCCATGAATGCCTACTGAGTTGCATTAGTCTAGAGAAATAAATTTTTATTGAGAAGAATACTGAGGGATCTAGCAATGTGACCATAATTGCGGAAAAATTTGTGATAATAGCCAGTGAGACCCAAGAATCCCCTCAAACTCTTTAAGGTTTTTGGTTGGGGCCAATCTTGCATTTCTTGTATCTTTTTCAGATCAACCCTCACTCCTTCATGACCCACAATGTGTCCCAAATACTCGACTTATTCCATGCCAAAAGAGAACATGGACAATTTGAGAACTAATTTGTGATTCTGGAGCAGTTGCAAGATCAGGTCTACATGTTGAAGACGTTTGTCCCAAGTTAGGTTATAGATGAGAATGTCATCAAAGAAGACGAGGACAAATTTTTAGAGATACGGTTTCAGCAAGTGGCTCATGAGGCTTTGAAAAGTAGATGGAGCATTACAGAGATCAAATGACATGACCAAGAATTCATAATGGCCTTCATGAGTTCAAAAGGCCATACTGGGAATGTCTACTTCCTTCATGGTTAGTTTTTGATAGGCAAAGTGAAGATCTAGCTTGGTAAATAATTGAGCACCATGTAGTTCATCAAAAAGACCATAAAAAATCGGAATAGGAAATTTGTCTTTGATAGTGAGCTTGTTGAGGGCCAAAAATTCTAGACACATGTGCCATTCTCCATATAACATTAGCACCTTGACTACTGGTGATGAATAAGGACTGATGCTGGGGCAAATACCATGGACTTCAAGGAGTTCCTTGATGATTGTTTCAATTTCATTCTTTTGGGTGAAAGGATATCATTATGGGCACACATTAGGCAGTTGGGCCCCTGCGACCAAAGGAATGCTATGATCATGTTCACCCCTAGAGGTTGGAAGCTCTTTAGGTTTGTCAAATACATGTTGGTGGCGGTCTAAGACCTATTGCATATCAATATGAATATGAGGAGTAGTGGATTCAATGGCTTGGATGGCATTAAATTGGACGATGATTTTGTGGTGGCCCTTTTTCAAAATATTTTCCTTTCGATGTGAGTTGATGATAGTAAGATCACCTGCCTAGAGTCCACGTAATGTATGAATGTGGTCGTTCTACTTAAAGCTCATATATAACTCCTATAAATCCATTGTAATCGAGCCCAATGTGCGGAGCCATTTAGCACCCAAGACAATGTCTCAACCACCCATTTCAATAGCAAACATTTGGGTCTTTAGGTGGTAGTCTCCCATACGAAGTTTAATATTTTCACAGCGGCATTCACATGTCATGGTGCCCCAATCAGTGATAAGGAATTGGAAATTAGAGACTTCGCACACAAAAAAATGAACAACTTTGATGACCCGCTTATGGATAAAGTTATGAGTCTTGTCATTATCAATCAATACCACTACTAGTCAATGTTTAAGAAAGCCTCAAATTTTGAGAGTTTGAGGTGAAGAAATGCCCGCCAAAGCATGTAGTGAGATAACTGGCTCATCTGGAGTAGCTATGAGATCATTGTTAGGCTGGGTTTCCTCAACTTTATACTTGGGCCCCCGAAGGGGTGGGGCTTCCTCAAATGAGCTGTTATTAGTAGCATCCATTTGAAATAATTTTGGTTCCTTGCATTTATGCCCCAGGGAGTATTTGTCATCATAGTAGTAGCACAATCCATGTTTTTTTCTTTAAGCCATTTCTGTTGGAGACACCTTCGTAACCTTAAGTGTTTCGGTAGGGCCCTAAGCTTGGGTAGGATGCCCCTTGGCTACGAAATTTGGACACATGGACTGGGAAAAAAAGGTGAGTTCCACCTTGATGACGTTTTTGTAGGTGTCCATCCACGTAGCTAGGTGGTGCATCTAGACATGGGCTTGGATGGCTTCTTTGAGACCACTGATGAAACAATCCAAGTAGAAGTCATCTTCTATACTGTTAGTTCTGATGGCCAATGTATCAAAGGCTGCAATATAATATTTTACTATGTTTGTATATCAGAGCTTAGTGAGATGACCCAAAAAATTAGATTCCATATCAAAGAGGTCACATAGGGATTTTGAGAACATGTGCGAAGTTATGTTCCTGAGATAACATTTCTGATGCCACTACCACCATTTCCATCTCTCTTGGTCCAAGTAAAGGGCTCCCACACATAGTTTAGTTTGATGTTCACAGATATCATTAAGGGAGAAATAGTGTTCCATTTGTGATACCAATATTACAGGACTAGAGTCATCAAATTTATACATATCCAGCTTCATTGGCCGAGAGTGGGAATGTTGGTGATTTTCATGGAAGTGACTGTGATTGTTAGATTCTCCTTCGAGGTGTTCATAAACACTATGCTCCTCCTGATGAGACCCTTGCATGATATTGGTGAGTTGTGAAAGTTGTGAGGTAATTTGGTCCATATTTCTCTTGAAATCATCCAACCTTTGTTCAAGGCTCTCGAGATTCTCATAGGCCATGACTTGAGATCTAGTATTTACCATACATAAACCTTGGTCAATTAATTAAGGGTAGTCTTCTTGGAAAGAGGGCGAGCTTAGGAATCTATTCGCGAGGGTCATTTGAAATCACTCCAGAAAAATTGGGATCGTCGAAAAATTGAGGATACCAAGTGAATGGTACCACTGCAATCAGCTCATCATCCTAAAGCTTATGGGCTAAGTCACTTGCAAGTGTCCTGGGATGGTCTCAAATTTGAGTTGCACTACTGAATGTGAGTTTCATAGTGGCGACATAACCTCAACTGTCAGATCTTATTTGTATGGCGATGACAAAACCCCAACTGTTGGATCTAATTTTCACTGCGGCGGTAGAACTCCAATTGATGAATCTGATATGGAAGATATGGTAGTGGGTGATCTTGAGATAGTAGAGGGAACTATGGTCACAAAGGAGTGTCAGGTGCTATAGATCGCAATATCCACAGGGATCCAAAAATAGTACTTGGCCCAATCTTTAAAGCCGCTAACTAAGGAGGATCGACCGTACCCTTAGCCATACTACCCGGATACCCTATCATACACAGGAGTAATCTCCCTGAGTGTTGTTCTTAGTGTATTGTAGCAACAAGACAGTCGAAAAATTATCTAAGGTTAGGTTTCAATTGAGCCTAGTGGGCTTCCGATATAACCAAGGGTTCGTGGAAGTGTAGTCAGTGCATGGTTCTGTCTAATGCGCTACTACTTACAAGGGTACCCACAGTGGTTACAAGGCAATCCAACAAGCATGACCTCTTATTGCAGTTCTTGCATGCATTCCTCCCCAAATCTGTAGGTTTATGCACTCAATGACAGATCCCGTGGTTTAATGACGCTGAATAATGTCTCTGACCTAACTTTTTTTTTTGCGAAAATTAGAGGTACAACTGGCCCTAGAAAGTGTTATAATACCACTTGTTATACTCCTGACCTGCGAGAAATTACAGAATACTAGAAATGCAAAGAAATATGGCAGAAAACACAGAATAAAATGAGAAAAACAACAAGTATTTTATTATTCAAAAATAGATTCAATGTTCACTTGCCTCTTCAAGGGGGCAACTTCCAACATAGCAAAGCTTGACTACAATAAGATTTGATGATCTTTCCTTTACTGACTAAGACTATTTATAGCTAAATGACATCCAAAACCCTAACTACTAGTGGTCACTTCCATAGCACAAGTTAACCACCTTATTTATTAACTATGGCATGTTTACAACTAATTGTGGTCCCTTTTCTCTAATGCAGGTCAACAACTTACTATTATTAGTGTGAGATTTATTTACTCTAACTAACGATGACTATGACTCGGCCCATTGGGCTTATTACATAAATAAAGGGGTTAGGGTTGGACCCTAACACATGATGGTAGGGAAAATAAATATGAGTTTAAGAAAGATGGAAAGTGGTACAAGCTGACACCAATGATAGAAGAAACAACACAAATTTGTGGAGCACAAGCATGAGTAATATCAAGATCATGTTGTGTTCAACCAAGGAGTTTGTTCAAGAAGAAAGAACATAAAAAAATTCTTAGCAGTGATTCCAAAGGTTGTTAAAAAAAAGTGAATTCAAAAATTCTACCTACAGAAATCAAATCATTGCTAGATGAATTAAGGGAGATTGTTGTTGACAATTTTCCAAAGGTATTACCTCCTGTGATAATAATTTCTCATGAAATTAATTTGATGTATGGATCAAGATTACAAAATAAGGAACCTTATAGGATGATTCCAGCAAAGAGTGAGTAGTAAATAGGGAAGTACAATATTTTTCTGATAGAGGAATGATTATGGGAAGTTTAAGCCTATGTGTAGTACCAGAAGTATTGAATCCTAAAAATACAGGTGGATGGAGAATGCACATGGCTCTCACACAATCAATGAGATAACTATCAAGTATTGATTTCCTTTGCCAATGATGGCTGGCATTATGGACCTTTTAAGTGGGGTTTCATATTTCACAAGATAGACTTGAAGAGTGGTTATCATCAAATATGGATAAGAGAATGTGATCAATGGGAAATTTCTTTCAAGATCAAGGATGGGTTGT
Source organism: Pinus taeda (assembly GCA_000404065.3). Classification (NCBI taxonomy): domain Eukaryota; kingdom Viridiplantae; phylum Streptophyta; class Pinopsida; order Pinales; family Pinaceae; genus Pinus; species Pinus taeda. Next base: position 16,871 of record APFE031075550.1, on the reverse strand, counting down.
TTGAATGGTTGGTTATTCCATTTGGGCTAACTAATGTTCCTAGCACATCAACGAGGCTTATGAATGAAGTTTTGAAACCATCCTTGGGTAAGTTTCTAGTAGTATACTTTGATGACATTTTAATTTTTAGCAAAGACATAGAGGAGCACTTGGAGCATGAGAGGAAAGTGTTGCAAGGGTTCAAGGAAAAGAAATTGTTGATCAACTTGAAGAAATGTACAATTTTACAAAATGAATTAATGTCCGTGAGATTTGTAATCTCCAAAGAAGGCATGAAGATGGATTATGAAAAAGTGAAGGATATCTTGGATTGGCCAACCCCTCAGTCCACTTTTGAGGTGAGAAGCTTCCATGCATTGGAAAATTTCTATTGGAAATTCATTAGGAATTTCAACCAGATTTGTGCACCTCTAACTAAATGCACGAAGAAGGGAAAATTTAAGTGGCCAATAGAAATAATGAAGACATTTGCATATCTCAAGAAGAAGGTGACACAAAAACTTGTTTTTGAATTTTCAAACTTTGATAAAGTATTCCAAGTTTGTTATGAGGCAAGAGAGACATCAATTAGAGTGGTTTTGAGCCAAGAAGGAAAACCAATTCCATTCTTCAGTGATAAATTCAATGATGCTGAGAAGAAGTATTGTGTATATGGTGAACAATTTTATGTTATTGTGCAGGAATGGAAGAAAGGGAGACATTATTTTTTACCCAAATATTTTTTCTTGTTTAGAGATCACAAGAAATTACAATAGATCAACAGTTAAGGTATGTTAAATTAGTGACATCCTAAATGGGTTGAATTCTTGCAAAGTTATACATTTGTTTTGAGCCATAGGTTTGGAAGGTCAAATAAGGTGGCAAATGCTTTTAGTAGTAGAGTGGTGCTACTCAACACTGTGTCAATAGAAGTGGTAAGTTTGGAAAACATGAAGGAGTTGTATGCATAAGATACTAATTTTGCAGAAGCTTAAATAGCTTGTAAAACACCTTGGGGTATAAATAGAACCAAACACTTGGATTATCATATTCAAGAAGGATTTCTATTCTAAAATCGACAATTGTGTATTCCTTAAGGATCTGTAAGGATGAATCTTATTAAAGAGGTACATGGTGGAGGCTTTGGTGCACATTTAAACATGGGAAATACTGGAATATTGGAAAGGGAAAGGTATTTTTGGCCTAGCATCAACAAGGATGTCAAGAAGTTTGTTGAGTGTTGTAGAAATATCCAACTAGTAAAGGGTAGAAGCCAAAATATGGGGTTGTATACTCCATTTCGGGTACCAAAAATGCCTTGGGCAGATGTGAGCATGGAATTTGCCTTGGAGATGCCTAGGACACAAAGAAAGCATGCTTTAGTGAAGGTTGTTATAGATTGGATTTCAAATATGGGACAATTCTTAGCCTATAAAACATAAATGATGCTATTGAAGTGGTTGTTTGATTCTTCAAATAAGTGGTGTGACTTGAAGTTTTTGCAAGAACCATTATTTCTGACATTGATACAACATGTTTGGGTCACTTGCAGAGGATACTTTGGAAGAAGATTGGATCCAAACTATTATATAGTTCATCATATCATCCAAAAACATATGGAAAAATTGAGATAGTGAAGATGACTCTTGGGAATTTGCTAAGAAGTTTAAGTGGTGAACATACCAATCTTATTTATAAGATATGGTCTTAGCACAGGCTGAGTTTTCACACCATGATTCGATGGATAGCTCAAATAGTAAGAGCCCATTTCATATTGTTTATGGAAGGCTGCTAGAAGATGTTGTGGATTGGATAAAGTTTCCAGACTAAGAGGAAAGGAAGAGTACTGATACAAGCAATTTTACAAATAGCATGCAAGATATGCATGAATAGGTGAGGAAAAGGCTACAACAAAGTAATGATAGATATAAGGAGAAAGTATATTTGAAGAGGAGCAATGATTTTTGCAAAAGGAGTGATGCCAATGGTACATTTGCAGAAAGAAAGATTTTCGAGGGGTACCTACAACAAATGGAAATTTAGAAAGATAGGCCCATGCAAAATTCTTAGATTTCTTTTTGAAAATGCACGCAAATTAGAGGTGCCTAAAAATTTGGATATCTCACCAATATTTAATGTTGTTGATTTGTATGAATTCGATGAAGGGAAAGATTTGAGGGAATGGAAGGAACAACTACCAATCAAACCTATTGAAGAAGTGTAGGAAATTTTAGACACAACGGTTGGAAAGAAGACCCACTGAAAGGAGTATCTAGAGTATTTAGTCAAATGGAAAAATAAGAGATTTGAGGATGAATTGTAGGTGACTGACAAAGAGATAACACACCTACGAGGTACTTCAATCTCTCTTATTACCAAGGGTGTCTCATGCAGGAGCATCCTTCACCTTGAAAAATCCTCATCAATCAAAAACAAGTTTATGTTTCGGTTCATAATGTAGGAAAATAAGAGCCACAATTCCCATGTAATTTTTAGTTGCTAACAATCCTAGGATTGTGTTTTTGATACTCCTGTTGTGTGGAGTTGCTCGCGCACCCAAGCATGTATATTTTTCTACTCCTATAGTCATGTTTTAATAAAATAACAATGACTTTTGAGGTGGAAAATTGGTAGGAAGATAAGTGGGTGATCACACGCTTGCATGGATCATCTAGAAGGAAAAACATTTTTGAGTCATCATTCGATGCAAAGAAAGTGGCCAAGACTCATAACTGTTAAAAGAATTAATCCAAGGCGGTATATGCACGTCAAGGCTCGGAGGAAGAGGAGCTGTGATCACAAGTATTGGGACATAGGAATTCAATTCGTTGGGAAGGAATTTTGGTCACTCAAAGTCGATTTGGTACAGAGAGGTGTAACTCTAGAAGTCATGTAGGATGTCAAACCTACAAGTGTTCTTTCCCTCTAGATATGAATTCAATTTGGTCATAAAAACTTAATAAAAATACAACTTAAATGGATAACAAAAACCTGCATTCTAAGAAAAAACACATCTAATTGCTTTGTTTCCTTCACCGCAATGTTAATTAATATTGATGTTTAGAAGAAATTGTGTATGTGTCATTGTGCACTCCGATAGGCAGGGGGGTTAAGGCTACAGAGAAATAAGGGAAGGAAGTTACAATACTCCCCATCCGCCTCATAAAATGTCTTAATGTACATGTTATGTAAAATATCTTAATGTCAATTGTGTATATACTATATGTTATTAAAAAAAGTATGTAAATATCATATAAAGAAATTGGAAATAATAAGTTTTTATGCATAAAATGTTTGAAGTAGTTTCACTATTTTACATTTTATCTCTTTTTAGGTATTTTTTTGGTTAAATTTTCCTTGAAATCTAACATTTTTTTTTTGGACTTACAAATTTAAATTAAATACTAGAGCCATACTTAAAATGGATTTATACTAGTTATAAAACATCACTAATTTGTTTATTAGTATTTCAATTACACCAAATTACTTAACATGATTATATCTTAAACATAAAGTTTGTTTTAATCAGTTAAAACTAATTTTAATTATAAATCATCGAAAAATCAAACTTTTGTTAACAAATTTGAAATTTTTACCAACATTTTTTCCCTTTTAATATATACATATATATAATTTGTTATGAAATATTTAAAAGTCAACCACCATATAAATGAAAACTGAATTTATTTTTATTTGCATAAATAAGATAAAATAATTTATTTATTTTTCTAACAAATAAAATAATTTATATATTTTCTAAAATTCTGAGTAAAAAGAGAATCGATATTAATAACTAAATATAAATATTAAATTAAAAATATATATATTCACTCCTATATAGTCAAAGATAAATATTAAACTAATCAAAAATAAATATTAAAATATTGTCTAACAACTTTCCACAAACTAATATGTTCTACTTTTTCCATCATTGTGAACAGCATAAATTCCAATTTAAAAATATAAAAAAGAATATCTACACTTTTAGATAATAGAAGATAAATAATCCGTAATAACCTCCAACAAATTCTTATTCTTAAATCTTGATTGATATATTTAAAGTTTTGCCAAAGCTAGAGGCTAATTTATCATGATAGCCTGCACTGTATTTTTTTCCCTGAAATTTAATCAATTTTTTTCAAAAATTAAAATGTTGGAGTGTTTAAATTTTGAATTTTGAATTTTTTATGGTAAAAATAAATTCAGCATTATCAAGAATTTCGAGATATTCAAAATAATTATAACTTTATAACTGTCACCTAAATATTCGAAAAAAAATTATATTTTTTCATAATCTTATCAAAATTTATATTTTTTTCCCAAACTAATTTATAGATTTTTTTAAGATGAACTAATTTATTACCTCCCCCAAAAAAGGTGAGTAATCTCATTAAAAATACGACAAAGCAATGTTTAATTTCTTCATTGAGATATATTTGAGAAAATTCCAGACACTGTTTGATGCCAGATATTAAAAAAAAACAAAAACAAAAGTGAGACCTCATTTTCATCCCCAAAAGAGTGTAGTGGTTCAATGGTCACAGATAAAATATGCACTGAATTGAAAAGAAAGAGATGTAGCTCTCAGGTGTGGCCTGCACCTGGAGACTACACTCACAAAACTTGAGAGATGTCTCTCGTTCACTCTATTACCTTTCAATCAAAAGATTACATCATTAAATACAATACTAGGAAATAGGAAGTTGTACCGAAACCCCATAACTATAGGAACTAATCCTAAACTAGGGAGAAAGTTACAACAATGTAACCATTTTCTCCATTAATAATAAAATAATATTAATTATTCTCAACTCGCCCCCTTAATGGAGAAAGGGTTCTCCTGAACTCCTAGCATCTTTCTAAACAATTCAAATTTCACTCGTGCAAGAGGCTTTGTAAAAATGTCAGCCACATTGTCACAAGTTTTACAATATTCAACAGCAATTTCATTTGACTATATTTTCTCTCTAACAAAATGGAACTGAGTGTCTATATGCTTGGTGTTTTTGTGGAACACTAGATTGTATGCTAATTTGATGCTGCTCTAATTGTCGCTTTTGATAGAAGTGGGTTGCTTCTGTTCTTTTCCTGCATCTTTGAGAAGTCTCCTCAACCAGATTGCTTCACATGTTGCTGCAGACAATGCTTGATACTCAGCTTCACATGATGACAAATCTACAGTACTCTGTTTCTTGCTACTCCATGCTATGACCCCAGAACCTATGTTGAATGCATAACCTGTGATAGACCTTCGATCATCCAGGTTACCTGCCCAGTCTGAGTCTGAAAAAACCTGCTAGAGTAACATCAGATACATCAGTGTATAAAATACCAAAATGAACAGTACCACAAAGATACCTCAACACGCTTTTTGCTGCATTCCAGTGACTTTCAAGCGGTTTCGCCATAAATTGGCTCAGCACACTAACAGAGTATGCCAAGTTAGGTCTGGTTGTTGTAAGGTATATCAGGCTGCCAACTAGCTGTCTATACATTGTGGCATCTACCTCCTTAGTGCCATCATCACTGCTCAATTTCAGATTCAGCTACAAAGGTATTGCTGCTGTTCTACACTGATCCATAGTAAACTTTTCTAATAGATTTCTAGCATACTTCCCTTGGGTAAGAAAAGTTTGCCCAATATCTCTAAATACTTCTAATCCCAGACAATAGTGAAGGCTTCCGAGATCCTTCATTTCAAAAACTTGTGCCATCAGCCTTTTGATTCCTTTGATTAAATCAAATGCATTTCCTGTTGTAATCATGTCGTCCACATACAAAGAAATAAAACAATCTGCCCCTGATTATTGTACTTGGTATACAAATTTGGGTCATTTAAACTTCTATGGAAACCATACTCTATAAAGAAAGAATCAACTTTTTCATACCATGACCTGGTGCTTGCTTTAAACCATATAAAGCCTTTTTCAATCTGCAAACAAGATGTTCCTGCCCCTACTTTACATATCCTTCTGGCTGTACTAAGTAAATTTCTTCTTTTAAATCACCATTTAAAAATGCAGATTTGACATCAAGCTGGTATAATTCCCAATTATGTTTAGTAGCTAAAACAATAAGCATTCTGATTGTATTTAGCTTTGCTACAGGTGCAAAGGTGTCATCAAAATCTATACCTTCTTTTTGTGAATATCCTTTTGCAACCAACCTAGCTTTTAACTTATCTATACTTCCGTCTGCATTCATTTTTGGTTTAAACAACCACTTGCATCCTATAGGAGCTTTATTTTTAGGCAGCTCTACTAAATCCCAAGTATCATTTCTAAAGATTGATTCTATTTCTTCATCCATTGCAGCTCTCGATTCCTTAAATTGACTAGCTTCTTTATAATTAGAGGGTTCTACAATGTTCAAAACTTTTGACATTAAAGCATAGCTTCTCAACTTCAATGGTAATTGAGTCTTCCTACCTGACCTCCTTGGTAGGGGTGGACTTACCTCAAATTTGTTTTCCTCTGCAATAATTGGGCCTGCTTTTTCACCTTCTTGCTGTTCTTCTTCATTCTCTTCTTCCTTCTCCTATTCCTGCTCCCTCTCATCCTCGCTGCTTTCCTCCAATAGCAATGGAATGTGCCAATCATCTCCAACATCAGCTTTCCTTTCCTGCACCTGTTCATGAAAGACTACATCTCTACTAGCAAATGTCTTACAAGACTCAGGATTGAACAGTTTGTATGCTTTAAACTCTATGCCATAACCAACTAAGATGCATTTAACTGCCTTAGGGTCTAATTTCTTTCTATCAGCTTTGCGTACATGTGCAAATGCCTTTGACCCAAAGACTCTTAAGTGGTTTACTGCTGGTTTAAATCCATATAAGGCTTCAAAAGGGGTTTTGAAACCAAGAAGCCTAGTAGGACTTCTATTTTTCAAGTATACAGCAGTATTTATCGCTTCTGCCCAAAACATATTAGATAGACCCTTACCTTGCAGCATGCTCCTTGCACACTCAACCAATGTTCTGTTTTTACGCTCTGCAACTCCATTTTGCTGTGGTGTATGCGGCACTGTATATTGCTGAACAATCCCATGAGTTTTGTAGTATTTCATGAATTCCTTTAATTTGTATTCTCCTCCTTGATTAGATTGGAGAATTTTAATACTTTTTCCAAACTGTTTTTTCTACCAGGGTTTTGAACTCTATAAAACATTGGAAAGTCTGACTCTTCTTGTTTAAAAAATAAACCCAAGAGTACCTAGTGCAGTCATCAGTAAATAACAAAAAATAGTATGCTCCCCTAGCGACCTTGTCTGCATGGGACCACATACATCAGTGTCCACTAGCTCTAAGATTTCTGTTTTCCTCCTCCTATCATGCATAAGAAACTGTTCTATGTGCATCTTTCCTAGGGCACAACCATCACAATTCAACTGAATGTTACGAAAGATGGGGAGACATTCGACCATACCTTTCTTTTGTAACAACATAAGATCCTACAGATTCAGATGACCAAACCTCTGATGCCAGAGTTGTTCAACTGTCGACTCTCCTGCAACCATGGCTTGCTTTGGTATACTTTTTGCATCCAACCTGTACAGGCTTCCTACTCGCATGCCTGTTGCAACAATTTCATCCCTGCAATCCTTTATCACACAGTGAGTCTTGAAGAATTCGACATGCATATCTTGGTCAGCCATCATGGATACAGATATCAGGTTTTTCTTTATTCCAGGTACATATAAAACATTTGAAAGGTGACTAATTTTTCCATTTGGCAATATAACTGAAATCACCCCATGAACTTTAATCTGATATCCATTATCATCCCCTAGATATATATTTGATCCATTTATAATTTCTTCAAGACTGTCAAAAAATTCCTTATTACCTGTCATGTGTAAGGATGCTCCGGAATCGACATACTAGATGTCATCTTCATTTGATGCTGTAAGGGCACAGTCGACTGTGAACAGTCGAAATTCATGACTGAAGTCTTCTTCTTCTTCAACAAAATATCCTCTATGTTTTGGATTTACCTGTCTCCTCCTTGCCTCATCAGCCTGCTTCTTATGATAACAATCTCTCTGTATATGACCCATTTTTCCACAATAAAAACATTTCTTTTCATAATGATTTGCAAGCATACCTTTCTGAGAATGCAGATTCTTCTGTGATGTTCCTCCTCTTTGCTTTGACTGCTACTGTGACTGCCTTCCTTTAGATAGTCGTCATTTTGCCACCAGTGCGAGATCGTCACTTTGGGGGTTCAGATTCAGGTTCTGCCTTCGATCTTCCTCTTCCTGCAAGATTGCAGTGAGATCATCGAACGTGGGTGCTTTCTCCCTTGCCGAGACTCCAGTGATGAAGGTTTGAAAAACATCACGCATCCCATTCATTGTAATTGCAACAAGGTCTTCATCAGCTACCGCCACTCCAATGGCCCCCAATCCATCCTTAACATCCTTAATTCGCCCTACAAATGCAGTAGCAGACTCCCTTTCGTCCATCCTCATCAAGAATAGCTTGCTTTTCAGAGCCAAAACTCTGTTTGTATTCTGGGTCTCATAGAGATTTTTTATTTTCGTCCAGATCTTGGTGGACGATTTACATTCTCTGATGTGTGCAATGACATTGTCTTTCACAGACATCTTCAGCAGGAATTTGGCTTTGTTTGCTCGTTTTTCCCAGTCTTCCCTCTCGTTTTTCTGTGTGGTTGTTGTCGGCTTCTGCTCATCGCCTGTCACTATAGCCCAAGCATTCGCACCTTCGAGCAGAGTTTGGATCTTAAACTTCCAGCTCGTGAAGTTAGATCCGTTGAGTTTACCAGACTCGTTAAGGTAAGATTCCATCGTGTTACTCATTGTGAATCTACTTAAAAACAACAGCAAAAACAATACCTGTCAGATCGATCTGTCGCCTCTGCTACCGATCTGCAGTGTCTGGCACTCGCGCTCTAATGAGCAACTTCAGCATTTTCAACACAGCCGAAACAATGATCTAATCACAGTTGATCCGATCCACCTCTCCTGGATTGATTTGCCACTTCGCCGATCCTGCTCTCCTTGCAGATCGCCAACACGAAGTTGAGGTTTCTCGCAGATCTCCTCTGGCGCTTTCCCGATCTATCTCTCTCGGACTGATCTGCACCTCCGCCGATCTGCTCCTTTTGCAAACCGCAAAACGAAGTTCACGCTGTTCAGGGATCTCCTTGGCGCTACCCCGAGCGAAAAATCTGCGCTAATTAAAAATTGCTTAGAGTAGAAATATTGGTGCGTTTTTCCCGGTAAAATCTGTGCTAATCGGGCTTTCTGGCACAATAGCGCGATTTCTCCCTCAAAATCCGCGCTCTGGCACGATTTCTCCCTGAATTTCCGCGCTCTAGCGCGATTTCTCCCTGAAATCCGGCGGTAATCGGTCTTCTGGCGCGACTGTCAGCGCAAAATCCGCGCCAATCGGCCTTTCTGCTCAGAAAAAAAAAATTTCCGAGTCTAAGCCAGGTGTTCTGTAGTCCACCTGCTCAATCGAGCACAGAGCTCTCGTGTACACACTCCGCCACACAGGAAATTCTGCCACACAGGCAAGCTAGCTTCTATAGGCACTTCAGCGTCACAGGTGACAAAGATCAGGCTCACTCAAGTTGAGCTCTAATACCAAGATAAAATATGCACTGAATTGAAAAGAAAGAGATGTAGCTCTCAGGTGTGGCCTGCACCTGGAGACTACACTCACAAAACTTGAGAGATGTCTCTCGTTCACTCTATTACCTTTCAATCAAAAGATTACATCATTAAATACAATACGAGGAAATAGGAAGTTGTACCCAAACCCCATAACTATAGGAACTAATCCTAAACTAGGGAGAAAGTTAACAATGTAACCATTTTCTCCATTAATAATAAAATAATATTAATTATTCTCAACTGTCACTACGCCTCTGGGGTTCTCGATGTTTGATGCCAGATATTAAAATAAAAATGGAGATAAAAAAGTGAGACCTTATTCCACTCCCCAAAGAGTGCAGTGGTTCAATGAAATAAATATATTTCATTCCTAAAAGAGTGCAATGGTTTAATGAAATAAAAATAAATATCTTTCATTCCTAGAAGAGTGCAGTGGTTTAATGAAACAAATATATTCCTGGAATGTTGCGAATACTCTGAACAAAAATTGTATAATTTTTAGTAAAGTCGGTAGACCAAGATATCCAATATCTGGATCTCCATCATTTGTTCTGTACAAAGAATAGAGTTCAATATGAATACATATAAATCAAGATATATACAAAAACCCATAAAGGCTGCACCAGTTTCCATTTAGGTCTGGTGGCGGCCACTGTTCATCACGCGACAGCAGCGAAAATACCCTCCTCATGGAGGCCTTGGCAGCAGACCTTTCCTCCGTATCCACACCCATCCCGTTCTAGTTGCTTAATGCGTCTATTTATATCCACAAACTTCCTTCTGATTTCATTTTCCCTTCCCATAACTTGTGGACCATATATTTCCATATGTGGTCGATGTTCTTGAGCAGGCTGTGAAACCGAATCACTAAGAGAGATTGCGAGTTGCAAACTGGGTGGCAGCTCTGATCCTCCGCTAACACTGGGCATCAAGGGGTAGCAGTTCTTGATTGATACCGTCGGAGATGCCAACAGATCCTTCCATGGTATCTCAACCCATCCCACAACTTTGGACACTCTGAACATATTTCCCAGAACTTTAACTTTGCCGCTCCTCTGCCTCAACTCAAACCTAACATTTCGCTTTTGCAATTCACGAATAACATTACCGTCGTCCATAATCCCTCTGCACTCCAAGCAGAAAGTTTGCTTCCATTGAGGGTTTGACCTTCTAATTACTTCCCTTGAATTCACTGCAATATTCTTGTCCTGCCCTTTGCCAGTCGAAAGATAATATCGAACAAACATACTGTCTCTACCCCCGTCAGGCTTAACTATAACATTTCTAGCTTCCAAAATCTTCAAATTCAACACCATACGCCTTTTCCTTCCATGGGCATCCATTCTACTGGTGCTTGAAGCCAGTTTAATGTACCAGTATCAAAATCGTCAGGCAGAAAGTTTCAGCATTAACAGGCAACACAAAAATTCCTCAAACTCCTTTTGTGCATAACTAATCCATAGCATATGATGGCATACACATATATCGGGAAACGATCTGATTTTATCTCCAGAATCTTATGACAATAGCTTTTATTATATGTAATCTTATGTGATCGGATAAGATCTGACGTTGCGGTGACAATGATAATGAAATTTTTAAACCATTTATATAATTACAAAGGTTAAAGTAGTATTGGGAAGTAATGCTTCCATGTGTAACGTGTATTATAGAGTGTGATTGTAAGTTTTGAGTTGTCATTCTAGAAGATTTCTTTTTTTTGTTCTGAGATGTTATTCTAGAAGATTTCTTTTTCTTATGTGTGTGAGTTATTCCATGTGTATTATAGTGCGATTGTGAGTTATGAGGTATTATTCTAGAAGACGTCTTTTTCTTATGTGTGTGAGCTATAGTTAAGTCATGTCATGTCATAGATCCACATTCTTTGAATTTTATATTCTAAAAATTGTCGATTTATTCCTATATATGTAATTTCTTATTGACTAATAACATTGTGTATGATGCTAGCTATTATACATTTTTGAAACTTGGTATCCAAGTTTGTTCTAGCTTAATTCCCTTAAGGGAAGGCCAAGAAGATGAGAGGGGTTTGAGTTTTATTGTTCTATATATAGATTAGCATAGAGTGTGTGACATCAAATTAATTTAGTGTGTGATATTTCTTGTGCGTGTGTGTTTTTTGTGGGTCATGGATAAAGCGATATAACATTGTGAAAATAATAATTTCACGTTGTGTGTGGAGCTTCTTAGGAGAAGCAAGATTGTGATCTTACTTGAAGACGATAATGGCCTTGCCATCAAAATGATAATCTACAACAAGACTACCTTCCAGATTTTCAAGTTAGGCTAGTTGTCAAAGAGCCCTACTTTATATGAGTCACTAATGCTAGCATTCTTATTCACATGGATAACCATGCCAACGTCCACAAGCTGGTGATTAAGGAGATGTTGTGTGTGAACGTGAAGGAGGTGAGGAAGAGGGTCAACATGCACTTCAGAGAGAAAAATTGGTATGTAATGGCTGAGAACTATACAAAGTGCATCGATGCCACTCTCCTTCAGCTCAAGGAGAGGGTGTTGAATGAAAATAAATACATCAATACAAGTTGTTGCCATGCGTATTTCAACCAAGAAGATATGTGGCTATAGTTGAAGGAATTGTAATAAACCCTTGAGGATTCTGATGAGGCCTTTGGGATCGATCGTAACCATCTAAAATTGCTCTATCGAAAAGGCTATACTCTGGTCTAGTTGAGGCACTATGCATCAGTGTGTGAATTTTTTAGGAGAGTGGTTGATGGTTTTGCTCTGAAGGATTTGTTTCCTTCTTTATTAAGCAATTTTTTTTCTCACTTTTTAGTTAAGTTTCTTTATGAGATATGAAGAACCAAAATTATTGAACAAAGTACCATACTTCAAGTTAATGGTTCTTGAAATTTTTGAGTTTCGAGAGAACATATCACTGATTTGGTTGCGTTTATTATCTATTTTATGCTAGTGGTTTGGTTGTTCTTCGGTTCTTCAAGATTAATAATTATAAATTATATTTGTGTGTATGTAAGTTTTTGTATGTGAAAAAAGGTCAAGTTGTAGGATAGACTTCTGAATACACTCAATACCTAGACTACTTACCTATATAAGTGTCAAAAAATTGTAGTTCATTGCATTTTGATATATGGAAGTAAGTCCATAGAGTAATTCAGTATCAAGGCAATCTTTCGGGGTAGTAAAAAATATTTAATCTTGCAAATACACGAGTGATGGTCAAAAGAAATTGTGTCTTATATGGGTCAAGTGGTAGCTCGAAGTTGGTGATTGAGAAAGAGCATTGTCTATGAGATTCTAGAGTGGGTGTAAGTGCTAATAAATACTAACAATGCAAAGATCAATATTGTAATTTGTTATTTTAATATTTGATATGTAATCGCTAAGGGAGGTACTTGGAAGTAATGCTTCCATGTAAATTACATGTTGTGATTGTGTTCCTAAAAGACGTTGTTCTCCTATATATGTGATTTGTAGTTGAATCATGCCCATGTCATATATTTTCCTTCTTTGAATCTCATCTTTTAAAAGTTAGTGATCTATTCCTATATGTGCAATTTCTTATGTGATCAATAAACATTATATATCATTTTTGTTTGATGTATAAATAATGCTCGCTATCACACCTTTTCCTAACTTTTATATACTATGAGATATGTTTTTATCACATATGAATTTTCCTTTAATCATAAATATGTGTATATTAGGCATCATTTTCTTAATGTTTGAAAACATAAATATTTCTATTGCATGTTTTTAACCATTCTCATTAGGATTTTATATATGTAACAACATTTACACAATTGCTTAATTTTAATGTAATGTGTTTTTCTATTAAATTATATTTTAAATTTATATTTAAATTTTAATTATGTGGATTTGTTTACTAATGCATTAAATACTACTAATTATATTAAAGTTAAAGTATTTAATATATATGGATTAATACTATTATATTTAAATGGTGATAATGATGTTGATTAACATATATCAATTACTTAGTACATTAATGTGGTTGTAGTTAGTTGACGATGGAAAAGCATGGGGAGGATTAGTAAACCATGTTTTGATTATTATTAGCCATGGTTCAAGATGTTTACTTATAAATGACCATGATAGATTATGGTTGATTATGGTTGAACATGTTGACAATGTTCATAATGTTGATCATGGTTGAACGCTTAACTATTGGTTATCATGGTTGTATTTTGTTGACCGCAATTAACAATATTTGATCATGGTTAACCATGGTTGTCCATGATTGATCGTAGACATAGTTAGCCATGGTTATGGTTGACCACTTAACCATGGTTGACCATAGTTGACCATGATTGACCACTTGTCTATGGTTGATCATGGTTGACTAAGGTTCTCAGTTTCATCATGGTAAACCATGGTAGACCACTTATCCATGGTGGACCATTGTTGGGCATGGAAAAACTATGGTTAGCCACTTGATTATCGTTGACCACTTGACCATGGTTGTCCACGGTTGACTAAGGTTAACCATAGATGACCATGGTTGACCACTTGACTGTGATTAACATGGTTGACTAGATTTTCTAAGCTCAAAACATGGTTGACCATTGTTAATCATGGTTGACCATAGTTGATCACTTAACCTTGGTTGACAATGGTTTACCATGGAAGACTTCTTAGCCATGGATGACCAGTTGACCATGGTTGGCCATGTTATCTATGGTCAACCAAGGTTGACCCTATTGAAAATAGTTAACCATTGTTAGCTATGGTTGAGAAAGGTTAATAATGCCCTTTGGTTGGCCATGTATGACCTTGTAAAATATGTATGGAAATTTTTGACCATGGTAAACTAAGATGGACAATGATCGGTCATGGTTGACCATTACTGCCTATGATTGAGTATACTTGACGAGGGTAGATCATATTTAACCATGGGTGAATATGATTAATCTTCGTTAACTATGTATGACCATGGTGGATAGTGGTTGAATGAAAGGTGTCCATTTGTGACTGTGGTTAACCTTAGATGGTCGTGATTGACTATATTTGAACATGGTTGACTATAGTTTACTATGGTTAGATTGCATCACAATGTGTTATGTTTGCTTGTAATGTTATGAAATGTTCATCACATTGTCATGTTGGGTATGCTCATCAAATTGTAATGTTAGATCTTATTTGACATATTATGATCCGTAAACTCCTGTGGATATTCCACTGGATAGTTCGTAACACCAAATATGATAATAATATATTAAAAAAATGAAAATTTACACTATTACAATTTATTAAACTTTAATATCTATATATTTAACTATAATTAGTGCATGCATGTGAATATAAATTATGCAAAAAAGTAGAGAATGACAAAATAAGTTCACATACACACATAAGACACAAGATATGCTCTTTGGGAAACCCTTTCAAGAGAAAATCCAACTGGAAGGTGAGGCTACTTCACTCTCTTTCTCTGTTTGGAATGTTGAAAATGGCAACAAGAAATGCTAAAAATGAAAGTGCTAAAAATAGAACTGCTATAAATAGCAGTTTGGGTACCAGTGCTGGATTGAGCAACAGAGAATGAAAAATGGAAGTGCTAAACATAACATTGCTATTTGTAGTATTTAAGGGTGGATTCCTATTTTAGTTAGTCCCTAAACTAAAATAGTGAAGTAAAATTTGAATTTGAACTTAACAACTGTTTGAAAATAAATAAATTAATTCACCATGAGTTAATTAGTTGTGAAAAACAAACATGAAGTCTATGTGAGGACATGCAACGGTTTCTCCATTAATTGAGGAATTCATACATCAGTTAAAGAGATAAGGATGAGTTCTAATTTGAGTTGTATTTAGTTGGCTTAATTAACTGAGTCAAGTCCAGTTTGATTGATTTAAACAGTTTGTTTAAATTAATGTGAGTTCAGTTTGTTAATGCATGCTTGCATATAACTGCTTCAATTCAGATAAATGAATATTCTCTCATGAATAACTCATTCATGTAAGTTTAGACAGAGACCCAGTTGAGATCAGAGGAGGGACAATGTACTATCAGTTGGATGAATTTTTCCTATAAAGGAAACTCATCCATGGATAAGGATTTATCTCCTTCAGCATTGGGCATTTGGATCAAAGGTTGGTGAGTGTGTGAAGAGGCCAATTCACACAAGTGGTTGCACTGGACCCCAACGAAAATTGCACAAATAAATAGGAAGCTTAGAGGGCAGAGGAGAAGGTTTGAGAGAGGCATTTGACTGTCTATGAGCAATAGAGGGATTGCAAAGAGACCAGGATAGCTTGTGAGTTGATTCTTTTTGTAATCAAGACTATAGCTCCACTTGTATGATAATACAGAGTTGGGGTTTTAGGCTGAGGCTTTCCTCGTGATATTTCTTCTGTGTTATGTGTGATTGCTTCTCATTCTCAGTTATATGTCTTCTCATTCATTGTGCTCCAATTGATTAAGCTTCTGCAAAGTGTTGTAGAAGCAGATATTGTATTGTGTTTTAGTATATTTCATAATCTGTTGATCTACAGTGGGAATTTCTACATGGAAATATGGTTGCTAGTACAAATAAGTAATGTCTGTGGCCCGTGGGTTACTACAGTGCACATATCCTCTCTATGTACTCTACCTCCTATCTCTCTTGGCTATCCTTTCTCAGCTATGGAACAAAATTCTCTCAGAAGAATGACCTGTTTATAACACAACCCAATAGCTTACTAGTGGTTAAGTTTGAATAAATCAACTCTTAACTAGAGTTACAAAATAGACTCTTCTAGAGTCTTTTATATCACAAACACGTGTATAGCCACTTTTCCATGAATAATGGGGGATAACACGATATCCTCCCAAACTATAGGTGTGAAAACAGGAAGGTAAACTTTTGAGTATCATAAATTTTGCATACAAACTCTGATTGACACGCTTCTTACGTCATTCGAAAGGTACATGTGTGTAGAATAGTATGAAAGGGGTGGTCATAAGAATGAATTTTTTACCCACAAAAAACATTGTTTGATGCCTCAAAAAACTCTTGAAAGGTTTCAGACATCATTTTGCCAAACTAGGACCCGTTGGTAAAAATGGTCGTCTGAGCTGATTCCTCCACGTTTTCCACTCTAAATGCATTGAGGTGGATGAAAAACAATATGATGATCCTATTAGGGTCCTATAATTTATACGATCAATTGATTATTATCCGTTGATTTTACCCCATGAGATGTTGTAAATAATGATTACATTCTGCAAATTACTTTCAAAA
>APFE031075546.1:0-14206 GCA_000404065.3 Pinus taeda | reverse complement strand
TTCTCCTATGGCATGATCAAGCCAATGATTGACAGCGTGGGCGATCTTGTCCTCAGATGCTTCCAATTTTTGTATTAGATCCGGGGTCCAAACAATAGGGCTGTATGCTAGCTTCACAATCCACTTATATAGATCAATTGGGAAGGAGCAGAAAAATATCTCGTGGATATCAATATACAATTATCTGTCCAACCATTGTTCCTTTGTTAGTTGTGGGTTTCTGTTCTCCTATGCTGCGATTCGTGGATCTTCCTATCCAACCAGTCTCCAATCTCTTTCTTAGTAGGATTCCAGTGATATGACATCACACATCTCTTATGCAGATTCCGGTCCCAGAAATGGAACCATTTGTTGGCTTGAGGGGGCCTGACCCAGGTTCAACGTTAATTAGCCAAACAAATCCCTACACTATTGGCCCTTTTGTAATCAGCTTGCGGAGCGCAGACCGAAGTCTTACCCAAACTAGTATGCGGGGATGGTGGAATCAAGTTTCCTTACCCTCAGATGGTTGTGATGTCATTTGATTCCCTTTATCCTTGCCTTCGCACAGGTTTCTTCGCTCTAGGGCTTGCAAGACGAGCCCTCTATTCCAGCCTTTAATACCTCCGTGAAAGGGTACGATCGACCTTTGCGTAACCCTAACTGGCTACCCAGGTACTTTCGCATTGCTATGGCAAGGTGCCATGGAGATTCCCCAATTAATATAGGTAACTTGCTTATCTTATCAAACAACTATAGTTAACACTGCGTAAACAAATATTCGTAGATGCATTCAATTATTCAATATAATTGTAGTCATTCACGCATCATATAAGCATAATAAAGGAAGTTCATACACAAAATATCCAGATGTATTAACAAAACAAAGACATAGAAATTACATAATATATTTCTCTATTAAGATCTTCCAAGTGTTTACAGACTTTGTCCACCCTGTGCACACAGCTGCAGGGGTCAGCGCACTTAGCTGCGAACTTCTACCCTAGGCCTCTGTGCACTCAGCTGCAGAGACTCTACCTACACTACAACCCAAGACTTAGACACTTTTCTTCAAAGCTATGACTCTCTTACCTAATTCATCCTTCTATATCACGGAAACTACTTAGAGCTTAGCTCTTTTTATACAATCCCATGGTCCATGGTCCATGGGTAGATCTCTTATAACCGACTTTACTTTACAAAACTAAGTATGGACTACCCTTTTTGACACATAACACCTTCGCGCTCCACGACCACAAAATGCAAAGTCTTTACAATTTTATTACAAAATTTGACTCAAACATGGGCTTATAGCCCCAAAACTACCCTTGGGGGATCCTACTCCCAACACCACCCTTCAACAATATATAATCTACATCCAGGAAAGGGATAATTAAATTCAAAACATGAATGAAAAAAGTGTGATCTAACAATGGGTTCGGTGGCGTCCCATGTATTGATTCAAATTATTAATTCGTTAATAATCACCATCAAGTATGTTATGTCTTGGGATTTCATGGAAAATGTTTTATGCTAAGGTCCATGTCATCTAAAACCATCACCACTTGTTCCAAAGCCACACCTTTGTTAGCAAAAGAATCCGACTGAGAGTTTAGATATAAAAATTTCAACCTTTTCAAATTGTTGAAGTTGAAGGAGAAACCTTGCCTCTAGAGGAGAAGAGAGAACTTTATAGTGACAATAAATCTCCCACATCTGCTGGATAACAATCATTGAGTCACCAAAAAATCGTTATTTATTCAATAATAGTCAATTTCTAAGTGTAGACCTTACCAAATCACTAGGAACACAACTTGATTATTTGTTGCCGCTCTAAATCCCCATGTGAATTGTATCACTGTTTGTCCTTCGGGCCAAGAATCACCCCTCCCACTCCACACCACCCCTGGAATAATTCAATTTTTCAAACCTTGAAATATGGAGATTTATTCTATGTAGAATGAAAGCTTGGAACTCATCATAAGTCTCATTGCGGATTTTACATTGGCTGGATAGCAATCATTGAATCCCAAAAGACCATTAAATGACGAATAAGCTTGGTCAATGCCAATTCTAGTCCTTTCCTTAATGCTACATATTCTGCTTGGTTATTATTTTAGGTCCATAATCCCCAAGAAAAATGAATCTCCCTTTCTTCATTGGGGCAAAAGATAACACCTCCCACTCCTTCCACCCCAAGATTTTGTTTTATATATTAATTACATAGGGAAAACATAATTTTTTTTATATATAAAAATAGTATTAATGGTGAATAACATTAATATTAGATTACACGATATATATTATAAATTCCCTATTAATATCCTAAAATATATATTAATAGGGAATAGGGAAGGAGAATCCTTTCCTCTAGAGGAGAAAAGAGCTCTTTAGAGTGAGAATAAATCTCCCACATCTACCAAATCACAATCATTGAGCCACCAAAAATAATGACTTCTTGAATTTTCTGTTCAATTGCTAGGTGTAAACCTTTCCAGAATGTGAGGAAAAAAAATTGATTATTTGTTGTGACTCCCAATCCCCATGTGAATTATATCCCTATTTTTCCTTCAGGGCCAAGCATCACGCATCCCACTCCTGCCACCCCTGGAAAAAATCAATGTTTTGAAATCTATATATTTATATCTGTGTAGAATGGGATCTTGGAACTGATCAAAAGTCTCCTTGTTTTTGCACCTACTGGATAATAATCATTGAATCCCAAACATCACTAAATGACTAATACACATGGCTAATGCCAATTCAAGTCCTTGCCAAGTATTTTGCTTGGTTATTAGTTGAAGCCCCTAAACCCCAAGGAAAATTAATTCCCCTTTCTTCATTGGGGTGAAAGATAAACCCTCCTGCTCTTGCCACCCCAAGATTTTTTTATTATAAAACAAATTTTGTTTTATAAAACTAATATTAATGGTGAATAAAATTAATATTAGATTACATAGTATATATTAGAAATTCCTTATTAATGTCCTACAGTAGATATTAATAGGGCATAGGGAAAGCAAATTTTGTTTTTATATATATCAATTGCATTACAAAACTATAATATTATATCTAGTTACTCAACCACTCAGTTTTATCACATAATCATCACATATTTTTTTGTGGCTGGGAAGAATGTAAAAAAGATTAGACGAGGATCTAATTGTCCAGGGCTCGGTGATGGAAAATGTTATTGTCCTTGAACTCTTTGCGGATGCATACATCCACGAATAATTTCATATGTTACCTTTGATAAACATTGTAAGAAGAATGGGCACATTAAAGAGGGGAACAAATATCATCCGATGATATGCTATTTATGAATCATTATATATATTTTCTTTATATTAATTCTATTTGTAATTTTTTTAATTGTTATAATATTTTTTTGCATACTAATTTCATATTATTGTTTGTAATGATTACAAAGTCAAGGTTCCCCTTGGGTACTATGACCCAAATGTGCCAAGTAGTGGTACTTGAAATGATGTTCTACAAGTTGAGGAACATGGAATGAATATTGAAGATCATGATAATGATCCTATGGAAGAAGATGACAATAATAATATAGTTCAAGATGATGGGACAAATGAATTGATCCAAGACATGTTTAGCAATGAGAACGATGATGTTATTTATGATGAACCTGTGCTAGAGAAGGCAAGGATACCACTTTATGAAGGCTCAAAAGAAAATATTCTCTCTGCTACATTATTGTTCTCGAACTTAAGGGTTCTGAATGGTTTGACAAACACTTGTATGACACATATCCAAGGTATAATGTAATATTTTTCATCACATGAAAGGTTGATTTTTTTCCCTATTTAGTGTTAATTAATGTGTAAAATAAGAATGAAATATTTGTGATTAATATTCCTTTTACTAACTAGTGATTTTTTTATGTTGTACTAGCTTTTTAGGTGAATTTATGTTACCATCGTCAAATAATTTACATCACACATATCGATATTTATATATATGCTTGATTCTTATTATGTTTCTTTCAAATAGTTTATAGTAGATAATTGAGTATTGAAATATTGAGGTAATGGGTGGGGTGGGGGGGTGGTGGAGGGTACATATGAGCTTCCACCTTCACATGGTTGGCCTTATTCAGTAGAGAATATTGTATTATTCTTGAAACCAAGAGAATCTCATTATTTTCACCGATCCCAATCTTGTTGACAATATGGGAGGGTATTGATACTCAAATATGACTCATAGAAAGAATTCAACAATCAAAAAACAAAATTATAACATAAATGTCAAGGAGATGAAATTATTTATTACTATTTGCCATTTGTGGTACTAACCTGACTAAGGACCAATACACCACTTAAAATTTACTAATAATTAGTGGCCAAAATGATGCTCTAACTAATTGACCCTGCACATGGTGACCTATGAATGGAGCCAACATTGAATGTTTTTCAATTTGTGCTCATACACACTAAACTTTGACATGTCTATAGTAGATGCATTCATTGATGGTGTCGGAGGCATTTAAAACTCAAATATGACTCATAGAAAGAATTCAACAATCAAGCGAGATCACCCAAATTTGGCCATTGTGCTTCACCATGAACAAGGAGAAAGACGTATTTGCAGAGATTTTTCAAGTCTGAAAGTGTTATGAGATGATTGTATACTTTATTATTTTTCATTCTCTCTATTCTCTTCAACTTTCAATGAGTCGATTTCCAAAGGTCTACAGAAGTATCTTGAGATGGTCATGGTGTGGCCTGTGTAACTTTTAATCCTTATGAAATATACACTCTATTTTCAAAATTTCAACTCCAAACCACACAAAATATACCTACTATGCCTCCTAATGAAAACATGTTATAACTCACAACCCTTGTATCCCTTAATTATTGTCTACATTTACCCACATCTGATAATCAATCATCTTGAAAACTTATAATGTTTAATTATTGTAATAACCTATATCCACTCTAAAAGCTATCCTATAACCCCTATAACTACTAACTAACAATATATATAAGCCATAACCCATTTACATCCTAACAATGTATATAACATGTAAGAAATTTAATGATTGTAATCACCTTTTACCATTCATAGGTGTCCTCCCACCATTATCATATATCCCCTAATCTTGTAACCATTAATCCTTATCCCTTAAACCCTATCTAGTAATACGTATAACCCTTAATCACCATCAATCCTTTATCATTATCACCCCTATACATAATACAACTAACACATAGCCTTATCACGACTATGCCCTAACCCCTAGCCAATGTAATCCTTATATTTAAACCCTTATAACCCAATAGTCTTATAACATTTGGTTCATTTAAACCCAAATACACTGCCTTAGATAACACCTTAACCACAATAACCCTCGAAAATATATCATTCTTGACCCTTATAGTATCAAATCCATGACATCATTATACAATCCTTGAACCTTTAACCATTGTAAGATTTGCCAACTATAAGCTCTAATTTGTGTTATTATTAACCTTCATAACCCCCCAACCCCTATAAATCAACCAAACCACTATATCCCCTACAACTCCTAAATCCTAACACCTAATGACTATATCCCCAAATCCCTAATACTTGTAGTCCATACTCCTATTACCTAACCCCTTAAACCTAAAAAACATAAAAATTAGTCCAATAACACTTGAAATCTAACCATTATAGATTTTATAACCCCTAATCCTAATATTTATAAGCCATAATCCATATCAACCCTAGTCACTTAGCCAAAAAACTTAACCATTATTACTTCTATAGACCCTCATCACAATAATCCACTAGCCCCATATTCTTACAACTTCTAACTCATATGGACCCTAACATATATAACCCATGTTATCCTTAATCTCTAACCATTATATGGCATAAATAATTACCCTTCCCTTCTTTTCATGACCTCTAAAGCTTATAAATCCCTCTATAAGCCCTAAGTAGTGGAAACTTGTTGATGGTGTTGGACCCTCCAACATTCAAGGGATCTCCCTAGTATGAAGTCCCAACTAGACCTCACAAGAGTTTGGTGTAGTATTCCCATCCAGTACGATGACTCGGTTGCCATTATCTTATAGATTTTCCTTAGCTCTTGTTGTTCAGCACATGACAATGTTATTCTTGTAACTTCATGAAAGTGAGGTGAGTGTGCCTGGTGGGTGCTTAATGTAACTATGTGTCTGGGTTCTGTTACTGTCAAAAGGGGGAGGTAAGGTGAGCATCTTGATGAGACGAAATAGTCCCAACCCAAGAAGAAACACATGTGAACAACAACAAGGGTCTTTCCAACATCCAGCGGAATAGTCCACAATGGATGCGACAGTTGTGAAAACCAAAGTTCAAGGGAAACACATACACCATCCAACGGAATAGTCTACACGGGGTGACAATCGTTAAAACCAGGAAAACACAAAGATGTTCTATCTAATGTTTGGCGGAGTAGTCCACACAGATGAGACAACAGTGATAAACGATACAACAAATCTTCAACAATATGAGTACTAAAATAATTGAAGTAGTTCAACTATCTTAGTCTAGGTTAAGAAAACATGCATTACAAACATTTAAAGAATAATCTTACAAACAGATACAAAACATGTGTGAAAACGTGCTAGCTTCAGACAGGCTTCTGAATTAAGCAAAAGATTTAAGACACGTGTACACCATACATCACTAGTCCTAATAGCGGGACATTGGAGCCACTACTCGCTCCTCAAAGAACATACTACAAAATCTCAAGGTTGTGCGGGAGGAGCCCAGGTGAAAAGTCCTTTGCTCATACAATGAGGGGGTATATATAGCCAAGGGGGGACAACTGACCCTTGTGACTCTTTGACTTCCCTCATGACTATTTGAATTCCTATGACCTTTCGACTTTACATGACTCTTCAACTTCATATCTGAGTCTCTTGGAATTCCACTTTACATCATTGATTACAGCAAGTATGACCCATATTAGTGATGTGGAAGAGACATGACACTACTAACATGTATTGGATGTCCGTGGTGCCTGTGTCGAGTTGTTGGTGTTGCTGAGTGATGGTATTCTCTTGGTGTAACATGTCTTCACCTCCACAAGGCAAAGTGTGCGAGGTCTTCGATGGTTTGGGTCTTTGCGATGGTCTGGGTCTTTGCTTGGTAGTGCATGTGTATGTGTTCCTTTCGCTCGCTGCTCAATGTGCTTCATGTGTTCATTCAGTTGCGAGTAAGTATTCTAGCATGCGCTCCTTCTCCATCTCGTTTGTCTTTGTGCCATGTCTCATCGATGTACCTGTTACTACAATCACTCATGATGAGACGAAATCAAATCCAACAATCTCCTAGTCTAACATGATGCATTGTTTTACGTGTCAGTGCAGGTGACAAGGAACTGAAACTGCACAGAGCACAACTCAGGTCAGGGTGTGAGGCTCCAAAGCACTATCGGGAAAAACTGTGTAGATGTCACTAGGAGGCATATTTGCACAATCTAGGACAATAGTGACAGTTGTGGGGAAAAACCTAGTTGGGAGGCAAAATTGTGCAGTTTCTGGCAGGAAGACCAGGTAGGGTGTCAAGGAATTGCTGGGCCAATCTGCGCAATTTTCAAGGGGAGCACTGGGCAGGTCATCCCACTGGGATCTGTGCATTGTCTGCGAGGAAGATAGTGCGGGTAGTAGGAAGCACTAGCAGGAAAATCTGCATAGTTTTATAGAGGAGGACATGATCGAGATGCAAGAGTTGTTGATAAACATTGTGCAATTCTGGGAGACAGTTCAGGCTCGGACATAATTGGGCAATTTATGGGTTGATTACAGAGCGGGGAAAAAGGGCAGGTGATAGAAAAATTTGTGCAATTTTCTGAGGGAGAACAAAGTATGCCAGTAGGGAAGTTGGCCTATCAGATTTGCGTAATTTCCCAGGACAATGTAGTGACAGGCAACAGAGGCCTTTCCCACATGTCTGCATTGTTTTGTAGGTAGTTCAGGGTAGTTAGGTTGGACAATTTTTATGCATTTTTGGAGATCATTACAGTCGTGGGTCATAACTCAAGTCATTTTTTCCAGTTGATCAGTCAGAGGCTTGATGGGAGATATTATGGGAAGCATAGACTTGATCTGGTTCTAGGAAAACTTCTGCGCATTTCTAGGAGACAGTCAACTGGCTCATTTCTAACATTCCACAATGGAGTTTTCTTGGAGGAAAACCTCAAGCTCTGCACAATTATGGGTAGCAGTGCAAGGTCACTGAGATCGGGGTCTAGTTGAACGAGGGTTGTCTAATCGACAGGTTTTCAAGAAAATGAAAAAGTGTGAAAGAAAGTGTACTTGTCCATACATGACAATGTGGTCACACACTTATCATGACTCGACAAAAAGACACCTCAAACCAAAAGGACAAACATGTTCTCAGTGAGACTGACTCAAAGGTTAAGAGCGGTAAGTGCGAAAATTGAGATATGTCTTCAAACGACCATGACAACACTTGTGCAATAGTGCTTACAACTTTGTGTTCGAGTGTGACCAATGTCGACAGAGTGAAAACAACTCATGCACACAAAGACAAACCTTCAAAAATGCCAGAGAAAACTCACAAGCATGACATAATGATCAACATGCCAAAAGATGACAAGTGGTTGATCAAGGAAAAAGGGTGTGAAGACTTGATAAGAGATCATGGGATGAGCCCGAGCATTTGTGACCATCAAGGGAAAAGCCAAGGAAGGCTCCGAAATTTGGATGCAGGCCAAAATTTTGGAGGGTTTTACAGCCGCTACAACACTTGGTGACACATTGGTTGAATACTAACTTCTCTATTTTGGTTCATTTATAGCATAGGGCCTTGGCCTTTCAAGAAGAATTGATTCATTGTGTAGGTTACTTCGGCTTCCCCACTTACCCCATGGACAAACACAGTTCACCTTGTACCAACTCAGTTAAACATGACAAAATTTTCAACTAGATCACAGTGTTTCAAAATCGAAAAGGGTAGTTTGGTTTGTGAGCTTAAGATTTGCAGAGTATAATTTTTCATCTTTGGTGTTGCTCCACTACCAACAGACCTGGACAGTACCCCAACAGAGTCACGCAGGAACACCAACATTGTCGCACTACCAACGAGCCTGGTCAATACCCTAGTGGAGTTGCATGCTTCACCTCTCTGCGCAGGAAGCCTTTCTCTTTTTTCACCTTTTTATTTTTTGAAAGAGGACTGTGCATAGGAACTTATTTATTTTTGGGGTGGAAGAGGGATCGCGAATTATTGAGAGAAAAAGAGGTTGTTCCTTCAGAGAAGCATGTAAGACCTCTGATTTAGGTTTTCTCATTTAGATTTGTCCCCTTCTCCATTTCTACTAGTTGGATTAAGCTTGAACACATAGAGCAGAAGACTGAGTACATGCATGGGGTTTCCCAGTTTGGACACAAGTTCATGGTTTGACCAAAACTTCCATTACAGACGAATTGTATTTTTTCTATCCAGGCTTCATCGACCAAAAGTTACAACCAAGCACAAAGAAGACAGACACACTAGCCAAGTGTTGCAGTGTCACAAGACTCTTTAATTTAGCCACATACTTATTCAAAACCCAGAACACAGTATAGGAAAACACTTATTTACAAAACAAAATGACGAGATAACCAAACAAAGAAAAACAAAACAAAGCAAAAACAACAAAGAAGAACAACAAAACAAAATAAGCATGCTATGTACATAGGCGGGATGCGACCCTATATCACTAAAAATAAAAATTTAAATCTTGGCCATTGACATGAAGGTTGTCAATCCTCCTGTTAAGTGATTGAAAGCGATACGTGTGTTGGCCAAGTTTTTTGTGAACCATGTACGGACCAATCTAGAAGGACTGGAACTTCATATGTTTGCCTTTGTCTTCGTGGGGTTTATCCCACTTCAAGACTAAGTCACGCACAACGAAGCTAGCATTCCTTGCAAATTTATGATCGAACCATCTCTTGATATGATTCTGGTGGAGTGAAAAAATTTCTTTTTCTTTCATCTGTTCTTCTTGTAACTTGTGTAATGTGTCCATCCTACGCTGAATCAATAGACATAGCTTGCCTCAGGATTCTTGGGATAACTGGAGAGCAGGAAAGTATATATTGGGTGGAAGGATGGCTTCTTTTTTGTATATAAGGAATTATGAATATGTGTTGAGAGAGGGCTTGGGTGTAACTCGGTTAGCCCAAAGTGCATTCACCAGAGCGAAATGCTAATTTCACTGCTAAGAGTAAATGGTCTTTTTTATGATTTGAATGAGATTCTTGTTTGTATATTTAACATGACCATTTCTCTGCGGGTAGTAGTTAGATGAATGTTTCAGCACAATACCATATTTCAATGCAAAATCATAAAGTTGTAACGAAGAGAAGTGATTTTCATTGTAAAAAACAAGTGATTCAAGAATTCCAAACCTTGAAATGATGTTTTGCTGAAGGAAATTGATGACTTCCTGGTCATTCAATTGTTTGAGTGGAACTTCTTCCGTCCACCGTGTGAAGTAATCTATAGAATTCTTAATGTAGCGATGTTGCTTTGATGAAGGGAAGGGTCCAAAATGTTTCACCGCCTTATATACAACATATGCTTGCTTATCCATGGTGAGATAGTTGAGCTCAGGTCCCTGCATGCTCAATGTCATGAATGAGTTGGGATGTTTGTTGTTCAACTCATCCTTATGTGTGATCACTACAATGAGTGAGTTGTCAGAAGTGAATGTATAAAGAAAGAAATCTTTGCTGAAATTTGGGTTGTACAACGCAAGTGCATCTGCTATTTCCTTCTTGATATGGGCGAACACATCCTTTTCCTTCTTCCCCCAGTTGTAGATTCCATCCTTCTTGATCATGTCTTGGATAGGTTTGACAATCTGTGCATAATCTAAGATGAACTTCTAGAGGAATTTGATCTTCCCCAAGAAGGACTGCATAACTTTCTTGTTGACTGGGTTAGGAATCTATGTGATAGTCTGAACTCGTTTCGAATCAACCTTGATCCTACTCTTGGCAATGATATGCCCAAGGAAGTTCCCCTCAGAAATTGTAAATATGCTCTTCTTGGGATTCAAAGATATCACGTAATTTCAACATCGCTCAAAGATCTTCTTGAGATGGTGTAGGTGGTTTGATCACTTTCTGGAAAAGACTCTCACATCCTCAATGTAGACCATCACACTCTATCCGATGAGCCCACATAAGGTGATGTCCATAGTGCGCTCAAAATTGCACCTACATTTACCCGCCTAAATGGAATTCTTCAGTAAGAGAACATTCCCCACTTGGTATGGAATGTAGTCTTAAGTCTATGAGGTTCTACTACCAAAGCCTAGTTATATCCGAAAAATCCGTCAAGGAGAGAGAACATTTCAACTCCAGACACTATTTTTAAGATGTGCTCCATAGACGACACAGGGTAGTTATCTTTGTCTGAGGCCCTATTAATATTTCGGAAATCTATGCACAAGAGGATCTCCCCAGACTTCTTCCTTACAGGAACCAAGTTTGAAACCCAAGTAGAATGACGAACCTTGTATATGATCCGATCATCCAACAACTTAGTCAATTCCTTCTGTATGAGGGGTTCAAGTGGCAGATGAAATTTTCTGAGCTTCTGTTGAAATGACTTGACCCCTTCTTTAATCGCAATGTTGTGTTGGATTATTCGTGTGTCATACATTTTCAAGTCATCATATTTCCACGTGAATACATCACGATACTATCTAAACATGTGGACAAAGGCTTTTCGCTCCTCTGGTGTGTAACACATATCGAGATTTACAAACGTCGGATATCTTTCTATTTCCAAGTTAATGTTTTCATCCATCAGTGTATAACTGTGGGTTTTGGTGTTCCTGGGCCCTTTAAAGTGGTTTTGCAAGTCATAGAATTTCTCGAGTGACACCACACCCTTGGGGATGTGGTTTCCTTTGCTATCATCAGTTACGTCTTGCAGAGACTACTCATGCACGTCTTAATCTATCACTGTGTCTTTGAAGACTTCAACATTGTCCATGAAATGTAGTATCTATTCATCATCATCAAAAACACACAAATTAGTGATGTTGTCAGGGATAGATGGTTTATACAAAATTTCAACCATCAATCTATCCTTAAGTGGTGTCATCCTAGCAGTTGCATTTGTTAGAGAATCTATAGCAACATTGCATATTCTTGGTATAGATATGGTATTAAAAGCTTGGAAATTAGAAATAAGTCACCATACCTTTTGCTGGTATCTCTTAAGACAAGGTGAGACATAGTGTATAGTGTTATGTACATGTCATACCATAATCTCTGAATCACCTACCACATTCAACATAGAAACGTTGAAGCCGAGGGTTTTGTAAAAACCCAAGACGAGTGCCTCATATTCAACAGTGTTGTTTGTGAACTCAAACTCTAAGTGGCTTGAGACTAAATTTTTTCTTTTCCTTGGGCCGATAAAAACACATATGGTTCTAGAGCCATCCTATGTTTTGGGTCCATAAAAATACAAGGTCCAAAATTCATTTGTACACGAACCACTTGCCACACTAGTACTGCTAATACTACTGCTATTGTTGTTACAAAGTGCTTTACAAGTTTCATTTTCACCAGTAGGGCAAGGAAGGAGACCCAACTGTGCATCTGGTGGGGTGGGGCTCGGCTGTGCAAGACTACATTTCCATAAAGAAATTGCACAATAGAAGTTACGTGAAATCCAACGGTTGATTCTGACCATTCAAGGGAGTAATGTTGTGTTTCATGTATCTCTGTAACAACACTCAAATATAGTTGTTTTTGTCCTGTTATGGAAACCATAAGTGTGACCAGTCTGTAGTCAAATATCCTTGCAGCTTGCTGGACTAGTCTCTGTTGAGCAGTAAGCCATATGCTTCCTGGATGTCCACGATCACAATGTTGATGCACATTGAACTCATCCATCGAATGATAACCAGATGATCACATCCCAAAGTTCACCAATGGATGGTACACATGTTCGGTCAAGTTGGATGATCTGCATAGATGTACTGCTACATTGTGCATTGATCTGTTTAGCAATGGAGAGTGACATGACATTGACTAATGCGTCGTAGTCAACCAAACAGCTGTGGACGTTGAAGTTGAATATTTCGAATGATAACAAAAATGGTGGGAAGAGGGAGTTCGCTTCTTCTATGTGAAGCATGTTGAGTATAGATGCGAGTGGTCTGAGAGACTTACTTGGTCCTTTGATGGAAGAGGCAACATTGCCTGTGGAGGCTTTCCCTAGTGTGCGCAAAAGAATATCCCACTGACCTATGAGTTTGGTAAGCTCATACAGAGAGATTTTCACACGGGTCTTCTTCATGTCTTCAATAATATTGTAATCCAAAGCAGGAAGACTCACTGAGTTTTCTGGGGGAAGATTTGTGTTTGTATTGTCCAGTGGAGTGTTTTGAAGTGTGTTTCTCGTGGATGTATTATTCGTTAGAGTTGTCTTCCCATTCTTTCTTTGTGTTTTCTATGTTGAGGATGCCTATGGATCAACTTTTCTGAGCATTTGCTTAAATTTCTCTTTCAGTATCTCAATCATAGTAGGAGCCCCTTGACTTCTCAAGTTCTATCGACCATTCTATTTTGGGGGCTTCTTCTCGGTGGTTCTTTTCTTGTAGGCAGTGTTTAGACAATGATAAATGTTAACCACGTGCCCAAAACTTGGAACTTCATCAAATGAAATATCCTCTTCATCGTCTTCATATTTCGGCTGAACCCGCTCACTAGCATTAAAATGATCATTCATCCTTGAAACCACAGATCTGATAACTCGGTTCCGATCTGCACAGGGCTTCTATGAATGTCATGCTTGGTGGAACTCATAGAAGCTATCCATCGCAATCAGGTCCATTTGGAACACAACATTTTAACTTTGCGTAGATTTAGTTGGGTGTCTATTTGTTAGGGTCCCACCCTAACCCCCTTATCTATGTAATGGGACCACGTCATAGTTAAGAGTCAATAAAGCCCATATTAATAATTGTAAGTGGTTAATCCGCAATTCATAAAGGAACCACAGTTAGTTGCAAATGGGCCGACGGTATTAGTAATAAGCGGTATTGACCAGTGGTAATTACTTGTAGGAGTCATATATAAAGGATAGTAACTCCCTGCGAGGAGCATCGTGTCTTATTTTTGTAATCGAGCTCTGCTCTATTGGAGGTTGCCCCCTCGAAGAGGCAAGTGAACATTACTCTCTGAATTAATAAAGTCAT
>APFE031075539.1:0-11557 GCA_000404065.3 Pinus taeda | reverse complement strand
GCTCCATTATTGAACCCTTTTGTTTGAGACTTACAAATTGGCTAAAAAAAGTGTTGCTTTTTGTATCCTCATAATGTGTTGTCAATTATTCCGTAAAAATTGCCCAAGTGATAATTTGTTTACGAGAGCAAAGCCATTGATACCATACAAACTGATTTGGTTCCAAATATAAAGTTGCAATACATACCTTTTGTGTGTTTTGCACATTATTGAGATCGAAAAAATGCTCCATCTGTAATATCCATGTTGCGGGATCCTTGCCATCAAACTTCCTCATATTTTGGAATATGTTGGGTCTTCGATCCAACATTAGAGTCTATGAAATCATGATTAACATTTCTTTTGTTCGCATCATGAGTTTCCTTTACTACCCTTTCACCATTAGTAAGTATTTATTGTAGAAAATTTGTCAAAACTGTCTTCAAATCTTTCTTCAAATCTATCTTCAAATCGTCCATCTTAGCTTCCATGCCATTCATCTTATAGCTTCCACGCCCTTTTTCTTTTCCAAGGAAAAAATCCGTAATTTTATTCATATGACAAAATTACATGTAGTAGATGCTATAAGCATATGCAGAAAGTTGTCCATGAAGAGGAAAAAAAAGTTACAATAAAAAGCAAATAAATATCAGCAGGCCTACACTTTTCTGCCCTTTTTCTTCTCCACCCTCCTCCAACCCTCCAATTCGGAAGTGGGAGAAATAATGGCCAGCTGGTTTTCCGGAGTGTTCAATGGTATCTCTTTGTCGGATTCAGATCCTTCAGATCCATGAGTTCTTTTTATTCCACTAACTTCCAGCTGAGGTTCTGGTGGCTGATGTATAATTTTTGGCTCCATATGAGTATCTGGGGCAGTATCATCTTGATTAATTTGCTAACCCGTGTATAAACCAGTTTCTGTTTGGTGCTCTGGGGACTGCAGGTCCTCCTCTTCTTCCATCAGATCAGTATGCTACCAACCTTTAGGCCTTTTTTGTTGTTTCCTTTTTCCTTTGGTGTCCTTTCTGGTTAGCGGGCAATTATATTGGAGGTGTCCAGTTTGCAGGCAGTTGTGGCATCTAAAAGCAATATTCTCATAGTCGAGTAGTTGAGTCCTCAATGAATTGTTGTAGTTCAATGTGATGTGATCAGGCAGTCCCTGACTCAGGTCCACCTCGACACAAATTCTGGCAAAAGTAACAATTCCTTTGCTGACTCTGTCTTCATCTATTTTTAGGAATTTCCCCAGGGAATTCCCAATAGCTGATAAAACTTTGTAATGCCAAAAGTGTAGAGAGAGGTTATGGAGCCTCACCCAAACAGGCATTATGGATATTTTCATAGTGTTTGCATCAAATTCATCGAACCAGGGAGTGATGAAGAGGCCAGCGTTGCTCCAAAACCAAGGCCCCTAATTGATAATATTGTCTCTATCTTGGGCCGTGCTGAAGCCAACAATGAAAAATCCCTTAGAGCATAAATGTATATCACAGTTTGTTGTCCATGTGTTGTAAATCCAATGATGTAGATCATTGGATTTTGGCCAAAAACCATTAAATCTACAAATGACAGCATTATTGGATAGTTTCGTATGTAGTTCAGCTACCTCTGGTAGATGCGCTTGGAGCGTAGGGGATTCCATTTTTTGTTCCACTATATAGGGCCCTGGTAACTCTGGTGTTGGTGTTGTTTTTTGCTGCAATTTGCCTTTTTCTTTGACTGCATCACGAAAAGAGCCAGAGTTCTTTGAGCTGTCTCCATTGCAACCTCCACGCAGATTCAAATTTAGGAAAATGGTTGATTCATTGTTGATACCATAATCCTGAAGAGAGTGGAGGTCCTGTAGACAGCGACCAAAGAAAATCAGGTTTTCGTAAATGGTGGGGATCCCAATTTGGTTCCGTATTACCTTCTTTAGCTCTTGTATTTTCAGCCCCTTTCGAAGCCTCATACAATGATGGCTGCCCCCAGTCTTTTTGACAAAAATGTTTATCCATTCTTCA
Source organism: Pinus taeda (assembly GCA_000404065.3). NCBI lineage: Eukaryota > Viridiplantae > Streptophyta > Pinopsida > Pinales > Pinaceae > Pinus > Pinus taeda. The sequence goes on along the minus strand of APFE031075539.1, from coordinate 9,575 downwards.
CCTACGCAAGATGCATCAGGCAATTTGGGCCTACAATCCGTTGATATGGGCAAACTTCCAACAGGACACACTACATCCCAGATTTTTGTATAGTTTCCGCTTCCTGCTACTTCCAGATTTGGCTCATTAGGGTCATTATTTGTGTGCTCTGTCATAGCTCCAGGAAAAAAGTAGCCTTTCCCACGCACAGGAAGTATCCAGAGCAGATTGGAACCCGGACGCATAAAGACCAAACTCCCGAAACCACACACACAGCATCCTGTAGGTGTAAAAATATATGATAGGGGGAGGCAGATGCAGGGCAGTAGATGGTATGTCGGCAACATAACTCGGCTTTCTCTGTGCCCAAGCCACCGTCCAACCAAGCAGTGGTAGGAGAAGTCACGATAGACGCTCAGGCAAAGAAACCAGAAGGACATTGCCCTCGCCGAGAAGCTCAAGAGCTAGAAATTTTGGCTCAAGCCATAAAAACCCATCTTGTATATGAATAAAACAAGATGTTACCTGTTCCTGACGTGGTAGAATTTCCCAGTGAGAGGGAGCGCCTGCCAGCTTGCAATCAGCTCCGAGCAATCGATTGTGAAACAGGGAGAAAGTCTCAGCCAGGCAAAGAGGAGCGGTCACCATTGATGGTAGCAAAGCTCTGTTCCCGCCTCCGTTACGGTTTCTCCTTCCGACCAAAACAAGAGATGACAAACCTACAATTGCTTCCACACCCTTTATCTTAGATTCCACGCCATTTATCTTAGCTTCTTTTAGCTTTTGTGAAAGTGACATTTGTTGCACTTGGTCTTGTAATTTTGATATATCATGTAGCATTTCTTCCTCTTCTTCATGAGTCATGCTAGAGCTTTCAAGTTGCTTACTAGGTGTTTGCATATTCTTTCCTCGAGGCATCAGTTACCGATATAATGCTCTGTTATGCCCTTTAAATTCCATCAAAATAATTTTTCAAACCAAGCTTAAGCAAAAAATTTAAAAAAATCTACACACCTTTTTCTCACTTTGTAGGAGCTCGATATTGCCTCTGATGTATCTCTGTAATTTCGGATCATCCAGTTCTGAAAATATGACCTGCAGTAGCCCTCCGTGTCCTTTTTCCAATGCCACTAGTCTGATCCCAATTGGATTCTCAAAGGAAGAGTTATGCCAAATCTCCCACAGTGACCTGATTATAGACTAGTTCAATAGAGCGAACTTGTACGACGTGCCACATGTCCTTGTTTCAACCTTTGGCTCTAAAAAATATATACAAGAAACTACAGTATGTCCTCTTTCTGTACCTTCTTACGAAATTCCAATCCGATGCTTAGAGAGAAAGTCATGACGATTTTCCCCAGGTCACCTGTTTGGAATGTAATTCAGGAGTCTGCAAAAAGACCAACTTCCTCAAATAATATCTCCGCAAATATAGCGCGAAAAGCTCTGAAATTCGGACCTGAGGTTCAGTGCGATTTCATCTCAAATGGGATTTTTTTTCGCTTCTGAAACGTCGCAGAAAAAAAAGTTATAACGAAAATGCCACGATTACCTATTTGGAGCAGTAAACCCTAGAATCCAAAGCTCTGATACCAAATGTTATGAAACCAACTCACAAAAAGATAGAAAAGATAGATCAACGCCTTAGAATTCAGCCTCTTCGAGGGGGCAACCTCCTTTACATTACACAAATGAACTGATTCCTTTGATGATTCAAATGGACAAAACCTCCTTTCTATATATAGGAGTCTAAGGAGTCACAATATAACCCAGCCGACCTAACAATAATAATATAAAGGCACAAAAATAACAATAGAGGGATTCTATGGGGCACAGTAATAACAATATGGGGACAATAGGGGCACAACAATAGTAATGGGGAAACCACTAGTATTATAGGGACCTAACACGCTGCCCTTGTAAAATCGTGTTGTCTGCTGCCAAGATGTTGCTGTAAACCCCACCTCCGATGCTGAGAAAAATCTAGCAAATTAACCCCAACTTCTCCACTAATTACCCAGAATAACCCACGAAGGAATTGGCAAAATGTTGACCTCAAAATTTCGGCCCAAATTTCCCCAAGCCACTGGGCAAGTTGGGACCCCTGTTTGACCCCTCAGATCCGCCCAGAAAATTCTGCAAAATTAGCCCCAAGCTCTTCAACCAAAGCCCAGAAAGGGTTTGGCCTGGTTTTGACCCCGGAAATTCGGCCTCCAAAGAGCCACGCCCTCGTCCAACTGCTAAAGTGTACGGCCTGTCTGTAACACCAAAATAAGCCCTCCAAAACACACCAAAATGGCTAAGATAATCTTCCCTGAACTGCCCCTTATCTCTCCCAGCAAATACCCACTCCACAACTGACCCACGAATTCCCCACGTGTGCTCAGTGATAGATTCCTGCACTGGTACTGAGTGCTGGCAATCACCCTGCTCCCAAACAGAAATCTCCAACTCCCAAAATCCTCCTAAAGGCTAGTCTTCCCCTATACTTCTGTTTCCAAAACTCCTCCAGCAATTACTCCGTTGAAGGCCATTGAATTATCTACTGCGTATTCCACTACTGCGTCTTTCTAGAGTACGTACTGACTGAATGATCGCTGAGTTGGGGGCTCTAAGTACCCACCTGCAATCTCCCGGAATGATAAAAAGAAACCTCATTAGGGTGGCACTCATGGTCCACAGAAGAGAGGGTGAGTTCTCCTCTTAGAGATCTCGTTCTAAACAGCAAGTGACTCGGCTTAGCAGCTCGAGCAACTAAGGTTGAGTTCAATATGTCAAAATATGCCAAATGAACCTGAGCCTCCTCTATTTATAATTCGTGGGCCTCTTTTCCCATGTGGGCCCCCTCCAACTAGCAATTCGACTTTCCCTCCTTAGTCATTCGAACATCCCTTTAAGGTGGTGCATATTTCCTCATATGGGCAGCCCCCACGCTATGCCAACAAAACATTTCGGCCCCATTTTCCTTCCTAAGTCTTTTCCAAAAATCACATGGGTCCCATGGCCTCCAAAATTGCCAAAATTGTAGAATAAATAAACATGTAACAATTTAATTTCGGAAGGGACATTACACTTTTTACAAATTTTTCAACCCAACTGCGTTATATTAATCAACATATAATACAGTTGTCTAGGGCTCTCATACAAGGGATAATGGCCCTCAATTGTCCACAAGTACAAGAGTACAAGATACAATGATAATCTCGCCACAATCTTAGCATCTATGTCGTACCTCATCTTGTCGGTCCATCGCTTTTGTTTGCTCTCTAACTACCCCTTAGTCCATCAAGAAACAACAGATAGAGACTCCAAGAGGGTTGCCACCTATCATTGTTGCAAGTCACTTTTGCTACAATGAACATGGGTTGATCCAATCTACTCCTCTAGGTTCGCCAATACCTGAGCATCAAACTGCCAATCTATTAGCTTCTTTTTTCCATCAAAGAGCTACACGTTAGGCTCAATCCTTCACCCAACACACAGTTGTCAATGTCCTTCTTGTCACGCTGATCTACGGCTACTTTGGACACCAACACGTTGCCCTCCAGCAATTCAATCATGCCCAATCCAACTGTCACAAATCCACTATGAAATTTGCTCCTAGGAAAGGCTTCCAACCTCCACGTGAAGACTTCTAATTGGCTTCCACAGGCTGCAACAAAGTTTCATCCACTTAGCCAACACTACCAATAAGAAAGGACCAATCATACCCTTTCTTGACCATTGGTTCTATGCATTTTAATTCTAAGATGACAGTCTTGTTTAGGGATTTTCCACAATCCCAAACACTACTGCTATCTCTTGCATATTGCTCCAAATCTAGCCCCAAACACTTCGTTGTTTCATCCCTTGACTGCGACCTAGCCAAATGAGGGTGCTCCACCTCTTGGCCTCCACAAACAAGGGTCGTCACATGTTGTTTCTATTAATTTTTTATGGGGCTATGTTGTTCTTTGCTTAGATAATTGCATTTCTTGATTAACATGTTAAGTTCAACCCATATCATCATTACATTATTCAGATTTACATCATTATTCATCAGCATATGCAACTATGTAGAAAGAATAACATCATTATCATCAATGCATTGGAACATAAAGGAACAATAGAAGAAAAGCATGCACACATAGAGACACTAGGATTGGTCTGAGACCAGGGCAAAACCCACTATGGGGAAAACCAATGCAAATTCTTCTTCTTCTTAGATCGTCATCAAATGATTCAGCAAAAGAGAGTACAATGATCCGTGTCTTCATCTATGCAACTAACCAATAAAACAACTATGACATCCATGAAATTAAACTAATCATGCTTATATTCAAAACCATGATTTCGAGGACTGTAATGTATTGTCACAAATCCTTCGGCTGTTTTGGCAATTCCCGGTAGTTCCAACTTTTCCGGCAGTTCCGACAGTTCTGGCATTTCTGGCTTTTCCGGCTTTTCTGGCTTTTCCGGTATTTCTGGCGTTTCCGGCTTTTCCGTCAATTCCAGCTTTTCCAGCAGTTCCGGCAGTTTCGACTTTTTCAGCAGTTTCCGACAGTTCTGGCAATTTCTGGCTTTTCTGACTTTTCCGGCGTTTCCAACAGTTCCGGCTTTTCTTGCAATTCCAGCTTTTCCAGTAGTTCTGGCTTTTCCGACTTTTCTGGAAATTCCAGCTTTTCCGGCAGTTCCGGCAGTTCCGGCTTTTCCTTAGGATCATTCCTCCTACTAAAACCCAAAGACAAGTAGGGAGAGGAAGAGATCCAAGTGTGTGAAGAAATGACTTGAAGTCCTTTTCTATTTATACTAAAACATAGAGGTTGAATACACATGACTGTTGGGCTTCTGAGCCTACATAAGTTTCTGGCCAACTTAACAATTTGTCCATAACATAAATAAATTCATAACTTCATAAATACTTATCGGAATCGGATGATCTTTAGATCAATCCTACACCTCTCAATGAGAGGGATCCAACAAAAATATCAATTGCCATAAATAATATGACCCACGTGGAGTATGGTCCTAGTTGCCAATTTTAACACTCCCTCTCAACTAGGGAGAACTCCATCCACTGATCCATATGTTCAACTGTACTATCTCTGCTATCAATGCCTTGCACTACTCTGCTCAGCTCCGCTAGCTCTGCTCAACTCTGTTGGCTCTGCTATGCTCTGTTGGCTCTGCTCTGCTCTACTCAACTATGTTGGCTCTGCTGGCTCTGCTCTGCTCAGCTCTGGTAGCTCTGCTCTACTTTGCTCAGCTCTATTGGCTTTACTCTGCTCAACTTAGCTTTGCTGAACCATGAAGAAGAAGAATTGATCGAGAATGTGTCATACCATTCTCCACTGACCCGAAGTCAGTCTCAGAGTGTGTACCATTGGTCCCAGACCAATCCTCAACCGACCCGAAGTCAGTGTCATAGTAGGTACAACTCCTACCACTGGTCCCAAACCAGTACACTACTGACTCGAAGTCAGTCTCAGAGTATGTACCACTGGTCCCAGACTAATCCTCAACCGACCCGAAGTTAGTGTCATAGTGGGTACAACTCCTACCACTGGTCCCAGACCAATATCATTGATCCCAAACAATGAAGGTCATCCTAACATAGGGAGTACAGTAGATACAGCGATGCGTCCATCAGTACTAAGGGATCAATGAAGGTCATCCTAACATAGGGAGTACAGTAGATACAGCGATGCGTCCATCAGTACTAAGGGATCAATGAAGGTCATCCTAACATAGGGAGTACAGTAGATACAGCGATGCGTCCATCAGTACTACTATGGTCCCTATCCTCATTTCCCTGCTCATTGACCAGATGAGAGGTACTTCCCATGAGTCCCAGACTGCATGGGTAGGATGCCTCGACAGGAGAACTTAATCAATCTTGTCCTCACAGGAGAACTAATCATCGTGCTACACAACCGCCATGTAGAACACATCATCCAGGCCTCTTGTCCACAGCAGAGCGAATCATCCTGTCCACAGCAAAGCAAATCATCCTGTCCTAGTGCGCACCACCAAGGGAGGGTGAGTCACCCTGTGGTCGGCTGTTGCTCTAGTAAGAACAATAAGTCCCTAGAGCTCCCAAAGCTCAATGTATACAACATGCAGGACCCTTGCACACATCATCCAGACCTCACAGGAGAACTAATCATCATGCTACACAATCGTCATGCAAAACACATCATCCAGACCTCAAAAGAGAATTAATCATCCTACTACAGAATCGTCATGGAGAACACATCATCCAGACCTCACAGGAGAATTAATCATCCCGCTACACAATCGTCATGGAGAACACATCATCCAGACCTCACAGGAGAATTAATCATCCTGCTACACAGGAGAGCAAATCATCCTATCCCACAAGAGAGCAAATCATCTTGTCCCACAAGAGAGCGAATCATCTTGTTCACAGGAGAGCGAATCATCCTGTCCACAGGAGAGCGAATCATCCTATACCACAAGAGAGCAAATCATCTTGTCCCACAAGAGAGCGAATCATCTTGTCCATAGCAGAGCGAATCATCCTGTCCACAGCAAAGCGAATCATCCTGTCCTAGTGCGTACCACCAAGGGAGGGTGAGTCACCCTGTGGTCGTATGTTGCTCTAGTAAGAACCATAAGTCCCCAGCTCTCCCAGAGCTTAATGTATACAACATGCAGGACCCTTGTACAAGGGCTCTTGACGACTCCAAGTCGTTCGGGAAAATCACAGAATTGATCTTTCCCCCTGGATTTAGACAAAATGTAGCACCACCAAGGGAGGGTGAGTCACCCTGTGGTCGTATGTTGCTCTAGTAAGAACCATAAGTCCCTAGAGCTCCCAGAGCTCAATGTATACAACATGCAGGACCCTTGTACAAGGGCTCTTGACGACTCCAAGTTGTTCAAGAAAATCACAGAATTGATCTTTCCCCCTGGACTTAGACAAAGTGTAGCAACCTGTACATCATCTCATAGCGATGGAGCTTCCTTACTCATAGACTTACCATATCCCAGATAAGGTAGTATATGATGTCTATCTGCTGGAGCAATCGTCGAATATGGGATTCCTCAATAATCGAATCCCACCTCTGGTTGTCACAAAGAATCATAGTGGTACAAACAGCTCACTTGAAGAGCTTCCCCAACCAGGCAGCTTCATACAAGATCATACTCGTACATATGTATCCGGTCTCAGCGATGCTTATAACAACCAACTTCTGAATCCAAAGAGAAACAGCACTAAGAAGTGCTCTAGTGATCCTCCACACTGCCTGCCCAATCAGCATTTGAATAATCATGCAGTTTCATATTTCCGGCAGTGTATCTCAATCCATGAGAGATTGTGCCCCGAAGACATCTCAGAAGATTCTTGGCACCAATCCAGTAAAGTTCAACTAAATATGATCTCACCATGCTAACTGCAAAACATATGTCCGAACGGAAGTTCACCAAGAGCATCAATGTGAATGTGTTTATGAGATTCAAAGGCATTTCCCAAATTTGGTCCGACATCACTACCATATAACTTCTAAAAGTTAAGATCCTCGAGGTAGTCACAAGCTTGCAGCTCACCATTCCACATCTGGAATCCAACTCCCTCTTACTTCTGCAAATGAGAGGGTCTGCACCTGTTAGAAGTAGGTCGTCCTCATAAGGTGTTGGTATGAGAGGTCTATATCCACAACCTTCGGATGGTTTGGATCCGTTTCACTCCTACTGAATCTCAGCTTTATCAAACAGCTATCGATCCTCTCATACTATGCCTGGGGTGTTTTGCTTCAAGCCATAGAGGGCTTTCTTCCACCTGCATATGCGAGATTCCTGATTATCAATCTCAGACCCCTTGGGTTGTTCCAGACCTGTGGACCTACTACATGAGGGGAATGGTCCCCTTATAAGACTTTCCTTCAGTACATCTCAAACATCTACCTTCATGCTCCTTTTGAATTCAGGCATTCCCTGTCACCATCTGACTCACAGACCTTCAGTGCTACGTGACAATGGACATGGTCCCCAGTCGACTTCCTACAATTTGATACAACCCTGAACTCAAAAACATCTTTGAAAATTCTATTTCCAAACACATACCTTTCCATCCATGAGTGCCACCCTGAAACCTTTGACTTCCATGTCCGAGATGGACACCAAGTTCTTCTTGCGATCAGGTACATAAAAGTGATTCGGGGTTCCTTGCTTTCTTTGAAGAGTCAACCATTTCCTTGATGACATGCATTACCTTCGGACACTCCTTCGCATAATCGGCGAACTTATTGCAACCAAGGCATCTGCCTTTCCTTCCACCCTTAGATCCGAACATCCCAATGAAGTGATCTTTAGATGGGCCATCAGAAACTTCCGCTATGCCATTCTGATAATATGTTCTACTTCAACTTCACCCTTTGTGAACTTAGAAGAGAGATGTGGAATCCATTGATCCTTTTGTCTTGTCCCTATTGTCTTTGGTGATTTCTCTTTCACTCTTGCTTGGGTATTGTCTTCACCTCAGCTCTGATACCATGTTAATTTTAGGTATGTTCTATGCTAGAGCAATTTATTTTAATTTCTTTTCCACATTAGCAATCACATCAGCATAAAGTAAACTGCAGAGAGAACATAAATATAAATCGCAGAAGACAACCAAGACAAGAGGACACAAGATGTGGCGCTAGCCAGGGACAAACCCCAATGTGGGGAAACCCTTCATCAATTTTTCTTTTATGTTCTTCAAACTTCAGCAAAGAAAGTGAGAGAGATAGTACATTTACAATAGAAGTCAATCACTTTGGCTTTTGATATCGGCATGAGATCAGCTGAAGACATATTGCTTCAATTGATTCTCTAAGGTGACTTGTTCACCTATCATAGTGCTACATATCGTCTATTTCTTGCACATTACTGTGTGACACCTTGTTGTACTATCACATGTGTTGAACCTTGATGACTAAGTTGCTCTCATCTTCATACTGCTCATCATGCTACATCTTCCATGGTCTTATTCATCATCAAGCTACCCATGCTCATGATCTCATTCATCATTATGCTGCCCATGCTCATATCATCATGCATCATTATGCTGCACATGCTCATATCATCATGCTACTATTTATGCTACCCATGATCTCATACATCATGCTACCTTCCTTCGGAGATAGATGCTCCGGCTATTTCGACAGCGCCCGGTAGTTCCAGCTTTTCCAGCAGTTCGGACAATTCCGGCATTTCCAGCTTTTCCAGCTTTTCGGGCTTTTCCACTATTTCCGACTTTTCCTGCATTTCAAACTTTTCCGGCTTTTCCAGCAATTCCGACAATTCCATCTTTTCCAGCAGTTCCGACTTTTCCGACTTTTCCAACTTTTCTGGCAATTCCGTATTTTTCGGCTTTTCTTTAGGATCTCTCCTTCTACTAAATCCCAAAGACAAGTAGGGAGAGGAAGAGATCCAAGTGTGTGAAGAAATGACTTGAAGTCCTTTTCTATTTATACTAAAACGTAGAGGTTGAATAGACATGACTGTTGGGCTTTTGAGCCTACATAAGTTGCTGGCCGACTTAACAATTTGTCCATAACATAAATAAATTCATAACTTCATAGATACTTATCGGAATCGGATGATCTTTA